>JAQGAP010000987.1:0-24107 GCA_034697805.1 Orchesella bifasciata | reverse complement strand
TACTATAAAACCATTATGTTTAAAAAAGCTCTGTCACCATACAAATCACGATTGCTTCTTCCAATGTGAGCCTGCCACAAACCTAAATAAAAACTCGATGCGTGACTCATTTATCGTGTTAAAAGTCTAAACAAGCAGAATCCTGAAGAAACTATGGGCAGCTGGTGTAACTTCTTTTTTAAGGTAGATGAGTTTACGATCAACACAATTCTTTTAAATATGACGTAATTGTGAGTATCAATTGCATCCAGCCATGATTTACCTCGTTCACGGCTGTAACTGCATTTTACATGCATAATACACAATCCATTATATATCCTCCTGTTTTTGTTCCTCAGTTGCAGGCAAAAAGTGGAAAGGTTTTAACAAAAGGGTGTTATAAAAATCGCCAATTTTAGCGTTAAGCAGATTATGTTCTATGGAGAGAGGTCTCATTTTGGATTATCCAGACAGTATGTACTATACGGAAATATTTTTATTATAATTTTCCATTAGAATAAGATATAACACTCTATTTTGGTTTTTCATGCATAACTATTCCTCCCTCGCACATGACAGCACCTTTTTAATCTATCTGTCGCTTTACTCCCAGCTAAAACCACACAACTAAATAAAGCCCTAACTATTTTTACAAGTATCATTCTAATTTCAAAGCAGTATACGATTACGGCCACACCAGCGAGTGCTAGCCAAACTACAAACACAACAACAATATTTCCCTGCATATCCATCGGCTTTCTTCTGTTCAACAAGCTCATATCCGCCCTTCCCTTAATCCTGGTCATGAAATTAGTCACCATGTTATCCCACCAGCCCCAAATACCCGCTGAGTATAGCCCCTCCATTCTTCTCAATATTTTTGGATGTACAACCCGCTGAAAACTAACCCCAAACTTTTTGTCCAGCTCCTTCTCGGTTCCCATAAACGCATTTTTCCTCCTCTCCAACAAATTTTGATAAACAATACTTGCTTCTGTGTCAGGCAGAAATAGCGCAGTTTTGTTACACTCCTCCAAAACGCCCTCCCCAAAAGACAAGCTTGAGCCGATGCTAAACACGTCAAACCAATTTGGGAGCAACTTGGTATGATTCATTAGAAATCTGGCTCTTTCCGACGTTGCCCCAGTTAGATTATTATCAGCGTATTGCTTCGCACTAAACATTCCAATCTGAGCAATCCCAAATTCTAAAAGTTCGCTATAAAACACTCGAGTAATTTCGTGATCATCATATGGTGGATGGGGTTTGATGAAAGGATACCAAATTCTAGCCCACAACGGCATTTCTTCGGCACTATGATATCCTAACAATGAAGCTGCTCCTCTAGTGTATATTGAAAAGTTGCTGTTAAGTAACCGTTGAAAAGTGTCGAACGGAATTCGGCTTCGCGGGAGCGTTAGTTGTGTAATATTCTCATTTTTGTAGGCATTGCTGAGAACAATGCAGATTGGGAGAAGTGCGGCAAGAAAACACCTGGCTGCAGCCCCACTCTTTTTACATTTCATTAAAATTGCCAAAATTGGATCGTCCCCTTGTTCCAATAAAATTCTAAAAAAGGACAGTAACGAAGCCAATCCGTTGAATATGAACCCCTTAAGGGTTTGCGAGGGACCGTTCTCTTCACGGGTTATTTGAAGAAGAAAGGCAATGAAAATTGAAACCAAAATAGTAAAAACTAGTAGCCACATCCATATAAACTTGTCAAAAATATTTACAAGTTTGGCAAACGCGAAATACTCCGTTCTGGGACTTCCACAGCTAACAAAATTCAGAGCTCTTGGGTGATATTGGAATTGTGTGTGTAGATTGTGTCCTGCTAAAGTTAGCGTGAGAATCGGCCAAAGTCGTTTCCACTGAGGATTTTCAAAACTTATTCCAGGGCAATTACCATTGTTGAAGTCTTGCACGCCCGGTGGATTAAATGTAATATTTTTCCCCATTACACGTTGAAAAAGTGACTTGTCCACTGCCAACCGAAGTTCATTTAAGGATGCAAATGTTTCTTTATTGGACATAGACAATCGACGATTTGTCCGGTGATAAAAGAGAAAGTCTAGATACTCTGTTCCATATTCTGGATCTTTTGTGATAAGAAAATGAAACGATCTCAATCCAAATACCTGCCAAGTCCACTTTTCTGGGCGGAGTTTAGCCCAGTTACGAATTTGTTCCAGTTCGTTTCTATTTGCAACATTTGGAAGTATCACGGGAATTATTATTTTGCAGGGATCGCAAAACCTGCAGAGAACTGTTAAGCTACCAAATGCTAGTTTGTTACTTATTTTAACGGTTTCCATCACAAATAGGTCATGGTTTGTTCTTGTGAAATGATTGTTTCGTATTAGAGTATCGTGGCTAATACTGAGAGCCCACCCCTGAATCAAAGGAAAGTTGTTGGTAAACGCGCTGCTTTTTTCCGTAACCAACACATCGTATTTCGGTCGGTTAATTATTGTGTTGTAGAAAAACTGGCGGGTCAATAAAGTTATCGGAATTTCTTCATGTTCCTGGTAAAGATCGTTGTTTTCTTGGAGGTGCCACAAGTTTTTATACCGGCCTGGAATTATGAGCTGACCTTCTGTTTCTGGTACATATTGTGAGTAGAAAATGGGATCCTCATCTGGACGGGGTGGCATGAGATAAAAATGGGCTTCACAAAGCCATCCTTTGGACTTTATGCTGAGGTCCAGTAGTGGGATGTCACTCATGCATTCTTCTTCGACAACGTGGGGCTTGCACCAGCTTACGTTGTTTGTGATTTTTGGGACCTTCTCGATTGGAATATTTCTGACTGCCAGGCTTAACGGCTTTGAATTCTCCCTGCTGTTATTTAGACTATCTTGGTAGTGAAACTTGACGACGTCATATCGGGATAAGATGATGGGAACTTTTGGAGCTGGGTGTAAGTCAAGGCCTTGGTAGTTAATAATGTGGACTAGGCAATCTGAAAATATTTCAAACTGGTTGCGTATATCCCCTATTTGGTCAACTGTGTGTAACAGTTTCTTCCTATTAAGGTTGGAATAGGTTCTTGAATATTCGGTAAATTTTGGTTCCTGCCATAAAGAATAGCAAGGTATTAAAACTTGGGAAAGTGTGCATAGCAATACAAGTCGCATCTTGAGGAATTTTGTTTTCTTTCAAATGATGGATTTTAATTGTTTTTCTTTACTGAATGAAAATAATTATTAACTTAAAAAACCGTTGTCAAACAGCTTCTACTAAGCGATCAGAACTAAAGGGAAACTAAAGTTTAGTTCTGAATATTAGAGTATTACGCACGTGTTTTCAAATGCTTTTAACGCAATTGCGTATGAGCTCACGTTCCTAGACAGACAATAATGAATATTTTATTCATATTGTCGCTTTTAGTACTTTCACAATCTAATATGGCAAGCAGCTATTCAGTCAACGTCCCAGGCATCAGACAAATGTTTTCCTGTTGGTTTTCTGTAAATATTGGTTAATTTGAATTGAAAGTGTATATACCAACTTCTTCGTGTAATTACTTATTAAGGTAAAGACTTGGTTCATTGAAGGCTTCGGCTTTTAATCGCAAACGAAAAAAAATATTGCTAATACCTACTCCAGTTGATTATTATAACTTATTAACTCGAAAGCACGTGCAAAACATTATTTGGGCTAAAATGATTTATACCATCAATATAAAGGCAAAATCCAGACGGGTATGAATATTTTAAAAGCAATATCATTTAACTTTATAACTTTAATTTAATTGGTTAATTTAATTTTCCCTGTGTGCCTTAAGTGTGTCTTAATAAACAATTTTAGTAATGGACGTCGCGTTGTAGATTTAATACATTTGTGATTAGAATTGAACAGTCTAGAAGTATCTTTTGATTCAATGAGGAGTTATAAAAAGGGGTAGGTTTTACCAGCCAATCGTGGAAAAAACGCTAATTAAAGCCACTTTGTCAATTACAACATAGAACCCTCAAACGTAACGAACGACATACGAAGAAGCATACATGACGGCATTATTTTAACATGTAACTGGTCATGAAACTGAAAGTAGTAAATAAGTTTGGCTTCCAATTTTAGGGTAAACGCATGAATTAAAATGCCATTTCCCCCCTCATTTCTGTTCTTAACACGATTTTTTGGATTATGTGCGTTTAGTTGAAATTGAATTTACACAATGCAAAAACCATCGGCGTGAAATCAATACATTTCATGTTTTTATTAAACCAGGAAAACTTTTTTTTATTTTTCCATAGTCTTGATGTTTACTTTGACACAACAAGACGGTTTTTGGTGGGTGTACTTTTATAGCTGCTAATCAGACCGGAAACAAACAGCTTCGTCCTTGTTAGAAAGGTATTTTTTAGTGAATGAACTTGAAAATACTTCTGTTCTTTAAACCAGCTAGTAAAAATTTATCTAATGAAACCAAAAAACGGTCATTGTATATATTATTCTGGAGTAACATTTAATTTTCCATAGATATTAGAAGAAATAGAAAGCATAGGTTAGCTTTTTGTCTGCTTGTTTAAGGAAAGTAAACGTCACAAATTCATCCATACAACAGCCCAGTATGCAATGTATTAATTAAACCTCTATAACGATTACGCCGTGGTTACACGCGTGTTTTGCAAATAGAGTTACTCATGTCCCATCACAATTCCGGTTGGCGAGGAATAAATTCTGATAGTTTTTTCTCCCTCACTTGTAGTTTATGGTCTAAACCTGAATGGCAGATATGGCAGAGTTCTAATGAAAAACAAATAAAAATTGTTTGTATTTTCAGTCCAACCATAACAGCCTTTTGTGAATGACATGGAATAGAAAGCGGGAAATAAAAAAGTTTCTTGTATTTGTTTACATGGGCATATCTTTCTGAGCTCCATTAATTTTCTGTTTGGAAGAAGTATTCTGTATGAACACCGGGACTGTTGACTTGTTCAGATCATGCAAGTCGCAAATTTCCAGACAACAACATAGTTTGCATTGCATTATTAAACCACGATATTACGTTCCAGTTGAACGTGTTCCAAAAACTAGAAACACGCGTGAGTACAGCTGCGTGGGTTCAATTCAAGCAACATTTTTGGTCGTATTTGTAGGGATCGGTCAACACGTGAATCGTGGAATTTTAATGGTAACCAAATATTATCATTTACTCATAATGTAAGCAATGAACATAAAGAAAACAGAAACCCTTTGTAACCTCCATCCACCTGCTCGACTCACGTAATTAATAATAACTTGCATAACCAAGTTTGTAAATGGGCGTGGGATAAAAAAAAAGCAAACATTTTTGTGGTGGGTTGCGTTTTATGTGGTTAAAAAATAGAATAGTTGACTGGTCACTTTTCATGCGTAATTTACCCTTATTCATGGAAACAGCTGCATTTATCTCTCTGGGAATTTTGTGGAACCGTCAAACACAATAATAATTGACTTTGATTTCTAGACGAAATTAAATTGAAATGAAAGGTTACTATCCCTGCGTGATACCTTGCGTCTGCATGATATTAGGTGCTGTGAAACAGGTGGGGTCGTGCGATAATCCTCATTGCCCTTTATTGTTTCTGAATTTGAAAGAAGTCAACAATAGTGAGCATTTTGTCACATCACACGTCCTTTATTATCTTATTCAGTGTGTGATTCCAAATGAACAAGCTATAATTATTACGGACGAAGTCGACTTTCACCACAACTTTCTTGACATGTACAGGATCCCAAACCAGGACGATAGTGTTTTGAAAGGAAGCGTTTTCCCATATACGCAAATTGCATACGTTTCAATCAACGAATTTCTAAAGTCGGAGAGAGAGTTCTTTTTGGATTTTAACATACTGCAGAAAACAACTTCAACGACAACTGAACGAATTTATTTTGTATTTGCAACAAACTCTACTTTGCAAATGACTTCACTACTATCTAAGGTAGACTTCATGTTTTATGTAATAATCTTAAAATTTGACAAATATTATTCCAATGTTTCTTTGTTTTACTTTAAGGTTGATCAGGAACTACAAAATTGTCGACTTCATTCGGGAAAATTAGTTTGGCAGCCAATTATAATAATGTTTTGGACTGAAGTCAGACGCATTTCTGGGGATGTCCGGCAAAATACCAATTTATCTAGCCAAAACCTTATCAGCTCTTGGTTTCAAGAAGACACTCCAAATTTTAGATTTGATAGTGAACTATTTTTCTTTTTCATGACAAGGAAGGGTAGTAGCACCAAATCTGAATCAAATTTTCACTTATCTGCATGGGAAGTTTATAAACTGAAGCAGGAGCTCGTAATTGCCGAATTAAAGAAGGAATACTTTTGGCCAAGTTTTAATGCCACAGGCAGTTATGAAAATACGATAAAATGTAAAAATACCAAAATAATGACGTATGCTTTCATTGAAAGATTCATAAGGAGAGGTAATTTTCAAGGTCAGATTGTTGCAGCTGCAGTACCGGTAAATTATTACCATTATTAACTTTCTAAATTGTCGTCTGGTATAAAATTTGCAGAAGATAAAATACATGTTTTAATTTGGCATTACAGGAAAAATCCCTTGGTTTCCCATCGGACTGGGTAACCGTTAGTAGAGAGAACACTAGCTCGAAAATCATACTGGAACAAGGATTTTCTGTAAGTGTTTTTCAAGACTTGCAGATGATAATGAATTTTAGGTATGTCAACTTTTTATTCGTAACTTAAATCTTGCACATTAACTTTGATCTCCACAATCACTCACTTTCGCTCTTTTCTAGTGTCGAAATAGTACTTGGAATTGGAAGTTCCTACACTCTCTTACCCCTTCTTGAAGAACTAAACTCGGAGAAAGCAGACATTTCTCTCAATCAAGCTTCTGTTTACGCTGAGCGAGCAAATATCAGCTCATTCTTACAACCCAGTTATTCCGGAATGTAAGAGATTTAAACGAAATTCTAATAAGAATTATTATTCCTCATAATTTACTTTGAATACTTTTTCCAGATACCACGCGTTTTTTGAACAACCATCTGCCAGTTCAATTAGAAATATTGTTAGCGCTCCTTTCAAAGCTCAACTTTGGTTTACGCTGATGGCAACCTTGCTGCTGATAGTTGGTAGTGTAAAAAGCTGGACAATTGTGGCTAAACGAATTCAAGTCCTTACATACTATCAAGATGAACGTTTTATTCGAGAAATTGGAATGTGGATGATTGCTGCGACTTGCCAAAGATGTGACTAAAATCATGCTTAAATCGAAAACGGAATAGCTCAACATAAATGTTTAATGCAATTCTTCTTCGTTTTTAGCCTGGTATCAATTTCCAAACACATCAGTTTTCAGGCTAATATGCTGTGTTGGAACTCTCATGGCTATTTTGTGCAATCTTGCATACTCAGCGACAATAGTTTCCTTTCTCACCATTAAGCCGGAACCAGTAAAAACGTTTCGTGATTTGATTCAACTGGATTATAAATTTACTGTGCATCAATTTAGCTTAGGAACTATAAAACTATTGAATGTAAAATATATATCAATTTTTTGTAGTTCGTTTAATCCTGAATATTTTAAAGTGCTGCATTGTTTTTAAATTATTTTCACAGGAAATGATAGACGAGTTCAAGTTGCCTCAACATGTTATCACAACTGACACTCAAAACGAGATAACTCACATACTCAAGGGGAAAATCGCGTTTTTAAGTTATCCCGATTTGTTCTATCAAACAGTGAAAGAACAGAGCTTTAGTGAGAATTACCTCTGTGCGAATATGTACAGACTGCCTGCACAAAGCATTCCCTACAAAAGTTCTCTGTATGTTAAGAAAGGATCCCAGTATCGAGAAATCTTTGAACAAAAGTAAGATGGGCGAATAATATGTAAAATATACCCACAAATTTGAAGTTGGAAATAATTAGTTTCTTCCTATTTTGTAGACTTATGATCGTGCTAGAACGCGGGTTAAATTATCGGTACAAAAAGGAGTACAATGGAAAAAGAGAAGTGTCTTGTTTACAAGCTCCCGTAAATGTGGATCCAGTAAGAGTATCGGATGTTTTTACAACATTTCTAGTTATTTTTGTGGGCTGGATTTTTGCAGCTTGGATTTTACTCTCCGAGAGGTTATACAACCGACGAACCCCAGAATTCAATTTTATGCTTTAATGAACACCGCAATATTAGTTTCAATTGCTCAATTACGAAAGCAATATATGATTTAGAAAAGTGAGTAATACAATATTCTTATCTTTAATAATCAAGTGCGTTTAAGGCGTTGTATTATGAAGTTTCCCGTAAAACAGTAAATGAACAAAAAAATATTGACGAATTCCATCTTTCTTTAAATAATATATTTATTCAATCTAATCACTTTTCTGTTCTTCTCTCATAATTTTTTTTAATAAATATGTACGTTAGATTTCTAACTTATCAAGCAGCACATTTTACTGTCTCTAACTCTGCTGCTACTTTACTTACGCTTTACTCGCTTGTTTGTTCATTCACATAGTCTGTAACATCAAAAATATTGATGCGCACACTTTCACGCGTGTTTAGATAACAGCAGTTAATGTTTAACAGTTTTTTTTCTGAGATTGAAAAAAAAATTTTTTCTAGAACCTTCCACAATCCACAATACTTAACAGTCGGGCGTAAGCACTAAAATACATTGCATATATTTAAATGTGTAAACGAATATATCTTTCAAACCGCCCCCTCCTTCCTCCTTCCTTAGAAAAAATTACTTCTCTGCATTTTCATGATTTCAAAACACTCACTTAAACTCTTCTTAACATAGACTGATAATGGTATTGAGTGTCAATAGAATAAATATGCCTTAACACTTATTATTATCTAATGTTTTACTAAACCTAATTTCAAGTTAAAAATAGAAACTACATTCTAAAGAACTTTCTAAAGAAGTTTAAAAACATCAATTTATTTACCGGTCCATAATCTTGAGCAGCAAGTTTGTACATAGGTTTGGATCTTCCCTCATTGTGCGCTGATACGCCGGTGAACTCAGGAGCTGCCTTGGGTCTCTGATAATTGATATACAAATATACAAATAATTAGTTTTTGGAAGTAGATATTTTGAGACACGATATCTGAAAACAATGGTCTTCGAAATATGCTCACATGTACATGCATGTCAATGATTTTAAATTCTTGGACTATATTATGTGTAACACGAAGCAAATTACCGCTTTAAAATATTGAGCATCCTCTCCATGAGAAAATCCAAACCGTTATTGCGTAGTGTGAAAACGTACACCGCCAAAGCAATGCCGATGTCAAATGTGTCACCGTCCATCTGGAAAAGCCTAACTACCATGAGATCTTTCAATGAAGAGATATGGTAGTCATGAGCGGTGTAGAGAAGTTGCAAAGCTATGCCTGATCCCATATCATCCACATTGATGTGCTGGCCATATAAATAGTTCACCAAGAAGTTCAGGACCGTGCCATCAATATTGCCCATTCCAATTCGCTTTGTTTGGGACTCGATAGGGTGGTGGGTTAACTTGTATAGAAATATGTCACTGTGGTCTAAAGTAATTGCAATAATGGAGCTATTCTAAATGGCTGCGTTAGTTGGATGATATCAAATGGATTTATCTTACTTGACAAGACGTTTTGATGGCAATTTATCTGCGTTCCATCACCAGCCACAATACAACAATCCGCCAGTAGTTTTTCCCTAAAAAGCCGATCAAGCAGAGGGGAGCTTTCAGGCCTTGTGGACATCCTGAGTTCATCCCATTCCAGAATAATGTTGTAGTATACACAAAAGTAGTGAAATTCTTGGGTGCGATTCAATGACCGGATAATTTCCCTTGCTCCATCAATACACTCCACGTGAGTAACTGCTTTCAATAATTTCAAGTCTAAAATGCAATACAACAAATAAAAACGGCATTGTCGGTACCGCAAACAAATGTAATTGATTTGCATCTAGGTGAAACTAATTTTAACCTTGCAATCCGAAGGGAACACAAAGGTCTGAAAATCTTCCTTGAATCCGAATTGTTAGCTGCGGCAAAAGGATTGATAGCTTTCTCACAAGAGCTTCGTCAAAAATAATTCTTATTGATACGGTCTTTGTACCATTTTTGGTCTTGGTCAGAAACAATTCAATTGTGCTGCATTAATTTATGCACAAAATTAGTTTGTAACCACAAAACACTTTTAAAAATTCCTTGAAAATTTGAAAAGCAAATATTTTTTACTTTTGGCCTTCTGACGAATCAAGTGCTTGCTTGATTGCAGATAAATCTGAACTTGCTCTGCGATTAATAGAATTGGAAGCAGATGGACATAATCCCATGTTAGTGCTTCCTCCATCGTACAAGATGGAATGCCCTTGGAATCCTGCTCTACCCTTGTCTGTGGTACCCACTATAAATTAATTTGTAAAGGCATGCATTTAACAGGCCCATAAAACAATATAGTATCCCAACTCAAAAAATAGATATTTCCAACTGAAAGTGTATCACTTTTTAAATAATCTTCCAATTCAAATTATAGATTGTATCACTGTAAATGTAACTCAACAATTTCTGCAAAGACACGCAAGTTGATTAAAACAAAATATTTAGCAACTTCAAAAATAGCTGTAACGTGTAATGCTATATAGAGAAGGTCCAACAGGTATATGAAAACGACCTGATATATGTGTCTGGGATAGAACCATGTCTATGCCAGTAATGAAAGACTATGTGAGTTATGCATGTTGGACAGGTTTATCTGTTGGGGCAATGTGATACGTTTGCAATAGGGGCAATGTAATAATTTAGGTTTTGGTAAAGGGTGGGCCTTTTCTTGGAGGGTTATTAACGGATTTGGTTGAAATTTTGCACAAATATTTTAGAAGCATTCTCTAGCTGGTTTTTAAGGGTGTTTAAAATTTTGAAAAAAAAACGCGCGAAAATTCAAAACCTAAATTAATACCAAAAACCTGCAAAAATTATCAAGTACCATGAATTAAAGTATTTCAAAGACCGTGTGATTGTTTTTAAACGTTTTAACTGTGACATAAAAATTAAGTAAATTTTATCCAAGAATTTTATGTAATTTTGGTTTTTGAATTGTCTGTATTGGCAAAGTCTATTTTTTTAGTTGGACTCCTATATTGTCTCATATCTATTATTATTGTGCCATTTGTAAATATATCAAAAGGGAACATGAATTTCTGGTAGCATTTGTAGAATATAATTTGGATGGCTCATGACTCAAACTCATGGTCTTTTAATGAAGCCAGCAATGCAACAAAATAAAAAGGCAGCAGTGTTACAAGTGATAGCCACTGCAATAACGATGTAACCAGAGTTTACATAGAAAGATACAGTGCAAAAAGAGAAGAATAGGTACGTCAGTTCGAAGAACTGACGTAGGTGAATCCTGTATAAAAATAGTTCATTAGAAGGAAAAACAAAGTAATAAAATCTCGTACATGTAGTCATGTACACAATAGCAATGAAGGTGACAACCGCATGAAATACGTAAGCATGAACCGTACATCAAACAAATTATGTGTCAAAAGGAAATAGCATGAACCATAAAATTTTAAGAAATTTTACTGCACAATATATTCTCAGAACCGAGTGCATTAAATCGTTGCAGAAACAAAAATTGTGTTAAAATATTTTAGTTGTGAGTAAAGATGGCCAAAACTGAATAAAAAAAGCTTGCTAGAAGTGGCTCAGATGTTCGAATGTAAACTTTTACGCACATACCCGTGGCACTGCTGGTTTCCTAATTGTCGAAGTTGGTTATGCAGGAGCCAGGAATTAAAAATGATGAACAACTACGCATTTATTGGGGGGAAATAGTCCCATAATTACTTACGGCTCACAACAAGTTCCGTGCTTCAGCTTTGAGGGTTAAACTTTCCAACGAAATAAATATGCTTAATTGCTGAATTCAAAAATAGGAGCAAGACAAAAATTGAAAAGAAATTAATTTAAATAGCGATTCGTACGCCTAATGAATCTAATTACTAGTTGTCAATACTGCCTGTGTATGACCATGTCTCTAACGTGCTATTAATGTGGCTAGTAATAAAGTGATAAATGAATAATATTTTTTTAAAATTATGCTGTCTTACGAAATCCAAAGAATTTCAAAGTTTTTTCTTTCACCAGAAACACTTGACGAGTGATTTTTTCCATGGTTTTGGACCTCTGAGTCAACCTCACACCTGGAAACTTTTAAAGCAGAAGTAGGTTTCACAATCACACACAATGGAATGAAAAATCTCAACAAGGTGTCTCATCAATTACCTTGAGCAGAATGGGTGGATAGCGTATCAAGAACTTTAATGTATAGTACAATTCATGTTGTATTCAAGATCGTGGTTGTCATGGTGTTCAAAAGCAAACAAACCAACAAGAAAACTTATGCTTAGGATGACTCTAGTACAGATTCATGTTACATTATAACTGTAAGCAAGTGTATAAGTTGTAATTTTATTATGCAAAAAAGTGAAACAAATGCCAGGGTTGTTAAATTCAGGACTTCCAGCTGCCGGATAGCGGATTGCATATTTGTAGGATTCTGATGTAATCATGCATTGTGATTAAACCCTTGAACTACAGAGCCTATTTTTGTAGCAAAGGGGAACAAAATATTAAGAATCATGTAAAGTTGAGAGTTAATACAATAGTTGACGCGAATATTAATTGCTTTTTTAGCGTGTCTAGACTACTAACAGTCGGGTTTACTGTTATACATTTTAAGTTAATTACAATTTCGTCTGAATTGCTTTTTGTTAGATTCACATTAATTTTTGTCACCAAGTGAAAAACTTACAATTAGATTATACGCACCTCTTTCTGAAATTTAATCCAAAAGTAGATAATCAACAAACCATGTTCCCTATTTTGATTGTAAATTGCAGAAATAGTACTTTAACTGCGGTTTTCTAACCATCAACAAATAAGATTGTAATATAAATTTGTAATATGGATTACAAATTAATTACAACCTCAAGTCTCATTATCTCCATTATACTGTAAATCTGGATTTTTAGAATCCCTGCAAAGTTCATAGGATGTAAAGATTGTATTGCAGCAGACAAAAACAGAGGTAAGTATCAAGGTTATGCACATGACTTGTCATACAAATGAAATAAATTCAGTTGGCAACGAGCCCAATACAAATCATTGCGGAATAAAATGAGTTTTGGGACTGCATAGTGGAACTTTGGGCAAACCTAATGGTTGATGGGTACTTTTAACCAGCCCCGCAAATGTATACTCAGTAAACGTATCTGACGTTTTCACAGCATTTCTACCTACTTGTGGTCAGCCGTCAGGCCATCGGGTTGATCAAGAATACCAGCCATTAGGCTTTACTTGCAAATTAAGCAAAAATATGTATTATCAATTACCTACTAAAACATGAATAACGTAATATTGAATGCTCATATGAAAACTGCTATTCAAATTATTCTATACTACAGATTTTCTACTTTATACACAACATGTAGGGATAGTTGATTTTTACTATTATACTCTTTTTTGAACTATTATTGGACGACTAAAACATATGGTTTCAAAGTTTATCTTATTTCTGAGCAAACGCCCAGATATTTTAGTGTTTTATTGAATCGTTCACTTTAACTAAAATTAGCTAATAACTACAAATGTTTAGTGCAGGGTTGGCAAATATTTAAACATATCATGGATAAACGACATGGATAAAACATGTTTAAACATGGAGAAAATATAATTATTTTCTCCATGTAGAAGTTATGGATATATGGAAAAATGTTTTTATGAAATTACAACCCCAAAACCGAGTCATTTAGCCTTAATTTTATTGAAATAGTAAGTAATCAAATTGTAGAAAAAAGAGAATAACACTGATTTATCAAATAATTAACACTTTAACGAGCCTTTTTGACTAATGTGGCATTTAGAATCTTCCAATGTCGATAGTTATTTTAACAAATACACTAATTTGGATTAAAATTGAAGATGAATTACATCCAAGTAATAATTTTATGTAAATTTTCTTACTATGAAAAACTTTTCCTGTTCTAAAATGTTGAATTACATTATTTTTCATGACCAGAATAACTTACACTAAGAAAACAATGGATTTAGTATGTAATTGGTTCATACAACTGAACAATTCGTAAAATATTACTTATAAATTTCCTTGACGAGTGTTAAAGAATGCTTTATTGGTTTTATAATACTTATCGTATGTCTATCAACTGTTAGATAGCCTACAGTAACGTATAGTGGGTCTATAACCTGCCAAACGGCATGTAAATTAGTTTTTCCATATATCCCTGAAAATCCATGTATTTAATATTTTTTACATGTAAAAATGGAGCAAATCTTTCTTCATCTTTTTTGCCAACCCTGGTTTAGTGCAGCCTCTAATACATCGATGTATCTACCACACGGCTCTACCAAAATCAAAACTCTAACAACAGAATATCTATTTTATACATCTAAAGTAGACATATATGAATAGTATAAACTAAATTTTTTTTAAATTGCTACTTGACACCACTTACAAAATAATATTTTAGTTGTTTTGTTCATCTACATCTGGAAATGCTGGGCTACTTGTTTAGCCAATTACAAGTTCCGGCAATTTAAGTGCCAATTTGCTGGCATCTTTTGGCGACGTTTCCAGTAAATCCTGGTATACGGTGGAGGCCAACAACTTCTTAGGATTACTATGGGTATCGCAAAATCATGTTAGTAATGCATTTTTGAAGCTTACACTGTAAAATGTTTCAGTTACCTCTTCAGTATGTTAAGCATTTTCTCACAGAGCTCACTAAATTCTTCCACATTTAGCGTAAAAAAGTACAAATCCAAAACAGTGGTCATGTTGAAGCTGTCGTTGGGTTTGTTAAATAGTGTAACCATCATAAGTTCTTGTAGAGACGACATGTTGTATTTATGAGCTGCGCAAAGGAGTTCAAAAGCGATTTCCTTCTTTATTTCCGCAGTATTTATTTCGCGCCCATACATGAAGGAAAGTAGTAAATTAATAACTTCCTCGCTGATTCTTGTCATGTCAATTTTGTTCGTTTGGGACTCTTGCAACCCACTTGTTAGCATGGCATGTAATACATCACTGTTTGCTAGTTAAATGGTTATTGTATTAAAAATATTGAATAAGAATGCAGGTTATCATAATCAATTTTAGGTTATAAACTGACTTACCTGCCAAAACGTTTCTATGGCAGCTAACCTCGGTCTGATTCGCTGTTAATATAGAACAGTCTGTCAGAAGCTTCTCCGAGAAAAGTTTGTCAAGCACAATGCTAGGTATTTTTGGAGTCGTCATCTTTAAATGATGCCATTCAAGTATGATGGAGTAGGTTAAGACATGTAGGGAATACCCTGAATATTGAGTTATACGCTCAATTATTTTCGAGGCTCCTTCAATACCCTCATCGTACTTGATTGTCTGCAATGGCAGACCTATTGAAAAAATTAATTAAGGAGGCGTGGTAAACATGCAAAAGTTGTCAGTCACCAAGAAAATTAATAAAAATATGATTACCTGAAACTTGAAAGGGATATTGGAAACCGGACATCCAAATCACTCCTTCTATGGTAATTTTTGGCTCTAATAATAGGTTTTTAAGGCTTTGAACAAGGGTAAGATCAAACATCATCCTTATTGCGAGTTTGAGTGAATTGCTATGCTTGTCAGGAACCATGAACATCTCTATACAACTGCAAACATTTTGAAGCGGTAAGTTTATATTGACATTGGTAGTTTCGTTAAAATCATGTTTCAGTTTAAAAATGTGACAAGTTAGGTGAACAATTTACTTTCGATCTGTTGATGACTTAAATGCTTCTGAAATTGCATTTAACGTCGTTTTAGTTTCCGCATCCATGCCAACGGGTTCATTCAAAGGTACCTGAAGGGATTCTTTATTTGTGTCACATAAAATAGCATGTCCCGGATATCCAGGCATTGGTTGGTTTTGTGTTCCAACTACAATTACAATTATTGCTATTGTACAATAAGATTTTGATGAA
Organism: Orchesella bifasciata; assembly: GCA_034697805.1. Taxonomy (NCBI): domain Eukaryota; kingdom Metazoa; phylum Arthropoda; class Collembola; order Entomobryomorpha; family Orchesellidae; genus Orchesella; species Orchesella bifasciata. The sequence continues at coordinate 8,127 of JAQGAP010000987.1, read as the reverse complement.
AAAGTTCTTACTCTTTCAATCCTAATATTGCACCTGAACTGACGATTAGATAAAACATAAAAAGACAACAAAACGTACCCCAAATCATATAGTTACAGTTGTCCATAGAAATTTTTAATAGACAAACTTGTTGTTTAGTGCGTTCCATATTAACACATCAACAGATTTCGAGCCTTCCAATGTTTCCAAATGTCAGTTTGCAGCCAATTCTTAGAATTTGTGTTTCACAGGCGAAATAATACGGTGAATGAACACTAACAAAAATTTCTACTGTTCCTTAAACGTATATCCGTTACAGAAAACAAATGAGCTCAACAGGTCTCTAAATTGAACGGTTAAGCTTAGGATAAGATAAGCCCCACTCTCAGTTGACAGACATGACTGATTGAATATTTACTTTGTGTATTTACTCAAAAACTCTTGTTTGCTTCTATCTGCCTATAGTTCAGCGAAGCATGCAGCTTATTTTCAAACACACTACTTAAAATTTTCTCAAACTGAGAATCAAATCCTTTGACAAATAATATTCTAATTTAATTGTTTATCTGTTATTGTTTATCTGTCTAAACAGCAATGTTGATTAATACCTTTTTAGATTTTGACCAAGGAACGTCATACATTGTAATATAAACATCATCAAGTCAGCTCAATGTGCTTTACTTCGTTATCAGTTACAAATCAGAACGTTAACCTACGATTATCTGTACACGGTTTTACTGTTACTGTTGTTTGCATAAGTCAAGTCGATATAAAAAGGTTACCAATTATTTGAATACTTGTCAATCAAATTCATCCATGAAATTTGTTTTGTAGTATTTGAGCCGAGAGGGGTTATTTTAGCAACAACCTTTTCAATTTAATGAATGCGTTGCAAAATTAGGTTTGCTCGTGCAGGAATAAGTGGTCATGCATAAATGACAACTGCTTCTTTCTTACAAACAACATTATTCACTGCATTTTACGCTCAATTGAAGCCAGATGCAATTTTCTTTGATGTAGATTACTTTTGAAAACGTGGTAAGTAGGTCTCGGTTCACAGATTTTCACAAGGTCACAAGGACGTTCTTATAGTTCAAAATCAAACAACTGGAAAAGGTTTATTCTAATTACGACAGATACAGGAAGCGGCTCCTAAAATACTTCCTTCAAAAAACTTGTGGTGATAGTTGAACGGTTGAACTCCAAACTGGTAGACGAAGAGTAGCTTACAGCAATCTTTGAGTAAGATGAATGACAGCTTTTCCCGTGCGGTACTTTATATAGGTTTTATAATCTTAGCTACTACAAACCCCACGATATCGTTCAGTACACTTTGCTGTTCTCTCCGCTGTTATTTTCCGAAGGAGCAAATATTAATAATTGCCGACCAAATTCAGTCACAAAATATTTTTATGAAAACTGGATGTAATTGTAAGAATAGTTCAAAAGGAAAGTGTAATTACCTAGGGAACGAGTTAATCGCATACTCAACAACAGAAGCATATTTAAATTCCAGTCAAGAACGTTTTTTGAAGTTCAAAAGTAGCATTTCACCGACGTGGATTGTGTTTGTAACAAAATCGCATTCTCAAATGCGTTCACTTATATCCAAAGTATACAACTTAAAATATTTCAATCAAACCCTTGAATGTAAAATCTAAACAACACAGTTGACTAATATAACATAATATTTTGCTTTGTTTTAGGTAGATAAAGATCTTCATTTTCTTCAACATCACTCCGTCAATAAATTACACTGGCAGCCTATAATTATAATTTGGTCTGATGTAATTCTTCCAGACAATGAGCAGCTTAACAGCGCTCAAAATGCGGAAGAACTTCTGACCACTTGGTTTGAAACGTACAAACCAAATTTTAGATTTGATAGTGGGGTATTCTTCTTTTTTACAAAGCAGGAGAGAAATAGCTTTTGTTTGTCGGCATGGGAAGTTTACAAATTGAAAGAAAGTTTCATAACTACAGAACTGAATCATTTAGGATGGAATAATGTGGATATTACTCACTGTGTACCCAACAGAACATTTTTGTACCCGGTCTTGGAAAGATTCCAACGAAGAGGAAACTTTACTGGTCAAACTTTTGCTGCTGCAGTACAGGTAATTAATATTAAGCATTATTTGTAATTTTATATTTGGCAACTTTGAAAGCGAATTAAAGTAAATTTTGGACGAAGGACAAGGCCCTGACAGGTCCGTCTGATTGGGTAACAGTTAAAAGAGCACGGAACTGCTCAACCTTGTCATTCCAGCACGGATATTCTGCTAGCCTTTTCCAAGACCTCCAACTGATGATGAATTTTCAGTAAGCACGAACTAGTTTTAATACCATTTTACTGCATTCCGTGAAAATTTAATCATTCTTGTTTACTCAGGGAACGAATTGTACTCGGACATTCGAACCCATTATTAGCGAAACAAATTCCACTGATTGATGAGCTGAATGAAGGAGTCGCAGATATCGCCTTGTATCAAGCAACCATTTACGGTGACAGAGCAAAAGTTTGTTCTTTCTTGCAGCCTACTTATTTTGGAGTGTAATTTTCATTTTGCAATTCATTTTAACTGTGCCGTATAAGCCAAGCATAATTTGGTTTCCTTTCTCTTTTTCCAGATATCATGCATTTTTTCAACAGCCGCCTGTTTCCTCAGTAAGAAATATTATAAGTGCACCATTTAGCGTTCCGCTCTGGTTCACACTAATCACAACCTGGATAATTTTCATCGGATGTGTGCATTGTTGGGCGAGTATAGTAAAACGGTTTGAAGTCCGTTGTTATTATAATGATATTGATTTTTCTGAAGAAATTGTGATGTGGGCTTTGGCTGTCACCTGCCAAAAATGTAAAAAGAATTCTAACAATTTCTCTATTACAAAAATTACAAAATTTGACTTCATTCTGCTTTGAACCTACTTTAGCATGGTATCAACTCCCAACCTCTTACACTTTCAAGTTAGTCTTTTACTTTGGATCTTTGATGGCTATTTTATGCTACTTTGCATATTCAGCCACGATAATTTCCTTCCTCACTGTAAAACCAGTGCCGGTAAAAACATTTAAAGATTTGATACATCATGACTATAAGTTTACAACCCACGAACACAGCCAAGGAATGGTGCAACTGTTGAAGGTAGAAATAATAATTACATATGCAAATGATTGGATCAGGATTAAACATGGAACTCGTTTTTAAATCGTACAGGAAATTATTGAGATGTTCAACTTGTCCCAAAATGTCATCACAATCGACGCTCAAAGCGAAGTGACTCACTTATCAAACTCAAGAAACGCGTTTATAACTTATCCAGATCGTTTTTATCGAACTGCAGCTGAGCAACATTATAGCGAACACTTTCTGTGCTCTGCAATTTCCAAGTTACCTGCCCGAACTATATCTTACAAAAGTGGTTTCTATGTCAAAAAAGGATCACAGTTTAGAGAAATTTTTGGTGAAAAGTATGAATCAGAATTTATTATTTTTTACATGAGAAATTCATTTGTAAAAAAGCGTTATTTAAATTTGCAGACTGGTTTTCATTTTGGAACGTGGACTTAATTATCGATATAGAAAGCATTACAACATGAAAAGAGAACTCACATGTTTGCAACAGCAATATAATGAGGATCCTGTTCAAATGTCGGATGTTTTCTCACCTTTTCTTGTTATTTTTGTGGGATGCATTTTTGCAGTGGGAATATTACTAGTTGAGCAAGTATACAGTAGAAAAATAGAAAATGCTTTTGTTCGAAATAAGAAATAAAGAAACGACTTCAAAAATTAGAAAAATATCAACCCTTTTTATTAAAAATATTATCACAGTTTTTTGTATGCAAAATATACATCTCTTCACAAATTTTATTAATATCCAGAGCCTCCGGAGTATCCTGGAGAAGCTGGGGCATAACTCTGAGCTGGTGCGTAGCTTTGAGCTGGTGCATAACTCGGTGCATAACTCTGAGCTGGTGCAGAATATCCGCTTGATCCTTCGCTGTACGAGCTTGGATTGTCGGCTGTTGCATCTGAAATAAAACGGAAGTATACTCAGTTTTAGAAATTCATCCGATTTATTAAGTTCAAAAGTGGAATCATAATAAAAAGGGAGTAGTTGGCCTTACATGTGACAGACTGCCCATTGTAGTTAATACTGGATGGATGGAAATTGAGTTGAGGAGCTGAGTAGGTGATTGGGGTAGCTTGATACGTAGCTCCAGGTGCGTAGTAGGTTGTTGTATCGCTGTTGTATGCAGTGTTGGGAATAACCCGGACAGGGGGACTTCCAGATGGGGTCATGGGGATGGTTTGTCCATATCCACCGGAATAGCCACCCGGGGAACCGTATCCTCCATTGGGAGCTGCGGCAGCGACGGCGACGAGGGCAGAGATAATCACGAACTGCAAAATTAAAGTTAAAAAATTAAGGTCTATCAGAAAACATGCAACGTTTCTTGAAAATTTAACGAATACGAAATTATTAATCAAGAAATCTTACAGCGTTCATGTTGAGTTAGGTTGGAAAACTGGAGCGAGATTTGTTGAACTGAACAAGTGTAAGTGAAAGAGATGATTGATAATTTTCTCAGAGTTGCAAGCCTATTTTATAGGAAAATGAAGGGATCCGAATACTAGAAGGAAATGGACAGAAGAAAAAATACCCCAAGTTATTTAAAACCCTTTGGTTTGAAGGTTTTCAAGCTGCTGCCTTGGTCTATCACATCCGGATTTTATGAGAACAAATCAAGACCAAGTCCAAGATCCAAACAAACATTGCACGGAAAATTCCAAAAGATACAGAAGCTGGAGTTGTAAACAAGGTTCCCTACAGACGTGCACACTCGCATTGTCAGCAAAAGTGAACCATAGCAGTCAAGGCCATAAATGTTTGTAAATAGATACGCATATCCCTTTCACCTTTTGTGCGCAATGATGATGATTATGATGATGGTGATGATACCATAACATAACCTTTACCCACTTTGTCACACTCAAGAACATAGCTGAAAATAGATACCATACAAAATGTAAAGTGCATATTTATATGTTTACAACAGGAAAAGTGAGAGCGAGGTGAACTTGAGAGATGGACAGGAATTGAAGTAGCGGAACCCTTTTCATTGTCAAAACCCCAAGTTCAGATTGGTATAAAACCAGACCCGGATCTAGAAAGAGTATTCCATTCGCCTTCAAACTTTCAACACGGAACAAAAATTTCTGTGAAACATTATTATCGTCAGCAAGAGAACCATGAAGTCTGTAAGTTTTCCCCGAAGATTATTTCTCGAATTCGGTTTGTAAAAACTAATTTTTTGACTTTTTCAATTTTTTCAGGCTCTCGCTCTCTGTTTCTTGGCTGCTGCCGTAGTCGCAAAACCAAATGGATACGGACCACCCGCAGGAAATTATGACGCAAGCTCCTCAAGCTACGGAAAAAGCCAGCCATCCACTTCTCAGAGTTATTCGGGACCTGACCAAACCTACAGCTCGCAGCCTGTTGCGTACATGCCTCCATCAATTACCTTCCACCCTCCCCAGATTACGTACAGTCAGCCTTCAATCACGTATTCTGATGCTCCAACAGCTGCCGTTGCAACTCCCACCTCAGGTGGCGGATATGGAAGTGGTAGCTCCTCCAGTTCAGGTGGATACAGTGGTCCTAGCTCATACAACAACCAAGAGCCATTGGTAATAGGGTACAAAAATACTGGAGGATATGCAGGTGGCAGCAGCAAAGCCAGCTATTAAACAATCTCAACGTTCCCCAACTCCACCTCGAACCAAATTGTGATACATTTCTATATTTTTGATATTTTATGGAGTTTATTTCTCATCGGAATATGACGTTGCCTTGTTTTTGTACAGTTTACGAAATAAACAGTTACAATTTACAAAACTAGTATTTTTATCAATTCAACAAATGCAAATTTCTCATTCAAAATGAACAATACGAATAGATTTCAATCTGCATTTCTTCAGGAGTTCCTGCCCTTATTTTTGTCCTAATTCAAGTAGCTTCATAGCTAAGAGCGCAGCCTCCTTCGAATCCTCTTCCAAAAGTTTTTGGTAAACTGGAGACAACGTAACCTCTCCTGGTTTGCTGTAAAACCAAAGCGTAAGCGTAAAACCATTCACATAAACAGTACACAGTTTGAAAAGTAAAAAAATGTAATACCTTCTCATTATGTTCACCATTTTTTCGGAAAGCATCTCAAAATCATCAATATTCCTAGTGAAAAAGTACATTTCCAAGACTAAATTCATTTCAAAGTTTTCGTTAGGTTTGAGAAACAGCGTTTTCAGCATCAGTCCTTCCAGAGATGAGATGTTGTATTTGTGGGCGAGTCGAAGAAGGTCAAAAACCTTAGCTTCCACCATCTCACCAGTTTTAATGGGTAAACCATATCAAAAAGCCAGAAGTTCAGTGACAATTTCCACTTTTACATCCTTCATGTCAATGGTGCTTGTTTGAGCTTCCTCCAATCCACTTGTTAGCATCGCAAGAAACACATCACTACTTGCAGCCAAAACACATTTATGGCACTTGACTTCTTTCTGTTCTGCAGCCAAAATGGAGCAGTCAGCCAATAATTTACTGGTGAAAAGTTTTTCAAACGTATTGGTTCCATTGAGGTTGGCCTTCCACTTTAAATCATTCCATTCCAGAATGATAGAGTATTCAATGTCTGTATAGCCGCTCACATTGGTTACTTGCTCACTCAGAACCTCTGCCATTTTTTCGACCCCTTCAAATTTCTCAACAGTCTTTGTTGTAGCTAAATCAAGTCCTGAAATGTTCAAATAAAAACTACAAAGTTGCTACACAACGCCCTATTTTCTTCAAAACACTAATTTTACTAAAAAACTGACCTGTCACTCGAAATGGGGATTTGTAGAACGAGAACTTCCCTTCAACTGAAATTTGAGGAGCTGTCATCACTTCTGACAAGTTTTTGAAAAGAGTGTCATCAAATTCCAGCCAGACTTTGTATGCGTTTCTTGACTTGCTGTAGATTGACAGCATTTCAACGCACCTGAAAATGTCACAAATATTATAAAATAGTCTACTTGTCATTCAAAGAAACGAACACTTTTAAAACATCATTACAGTCTGCCCGTTGAAGAATTCAGAGTAGGTTCGACTGCAGTGAAAAATTCGCCCAGTTTTTTGCCCTCCTCGGTAGTAGTATTGCTTGCTTCGTTCAGTGACGATTTGAGTGTCTCCACATCTCCTTCATATAAAATGAGACTTCCGTTTCCATTTACAGCTGCACCGGCTAAAAAACGCACACGAATAAAACTTATTTAACTGAAATGTGTTTATTTTCGTAATTCTTACTGAAGTACACTGAACTGCTGAATTTATGACGTACCCCAGGGGAAGCGTTGAGTTTTGTCCTTCACCAGAAATATTTTTTGCTTAAAACGCTCCATATTTCAAATATTTTAAAGTTTTCTTTTGTGATGTAGTATGATGTATAGTTCCCTAATGTAATGATGGAATGAAGGAAATGCAGTAAGCGTAAAACAGATTTTGTTTACCTCATCCGGCTCTTGACTTTTTAACAATATCATATGTTACAAAGCAAACAAGTCATTGCATGGAGTGGGAAACAAAACTTTACCGCAGAGAGGTATCAATGTGTGTTATGAAATGAGTATGGTATAAATGTGGTACCAAATGAATGAATAAAAATGAATGAGTCTGATCATGAAAAAATGAAAGATATTCTCAAGTGACTTGAGTCAAGACATGCACAACAGAAATGTGTACAGAGCCAACGTTTCGTAGACTAGGCCGAGCTCCTATAGCATCCTGCCTATAAGCGGTGCACTTCTTTATATATATAAGCAGCTCATCAGCTGCTAAACACCATGTAAACACCAATGCCTATAGGCAGGGTGCCTATAGAGCTCGGCCGAGTCTACGAAACGTTGGCTCTGTACATATCATATCAACCACATTTTCTTTGAACATTACTACCATATATTGTGCTCATATATATTGTAAGGAGCGAGCCTCTGAGAGTTAAAGTATTAGAAAGGAAAGACAAAAGTATAGTGACTCGGGCTGGTATCGAACCCAGCACCCTTAGGGTTTGGCCCCCTATGCTCTACCACTTGAGCTACCGAGACG
>JAQGAP010000986.1:0-24115 GCA_034697805.1 Orchesella bifasciata | reverse complement strand
TTGTACACCACGACGCTGCCCCATTCCACACCGCTCGTTTGATTGCTGCTTGCGCCAAGGAGGTCATAGAAAAATTTAAAAGAACATCATTCCCTAGGAGAAAACACCTGTAAAAAGCCCAGACGCAAGTCCAATGGACTTCTTTGGCTTTGGATTTTCAAAACAACGACTTTTCCAACAGAAAACAAAAACCATGGATAGGCTCTGGAAAGTACTCACTGACAAGTGGGGTAAACTAACCCCAGAAATGGCCCAAAAAGTCATGGATTCGTGGAAAAGAAGATGTCGTCTTATAAATATGAAGTCTGGTGGTCACATTGAAAAGTGTAAAATAATTCATAAGCGTAAATTGTAGAAATGGTGGCCAAATCAAAATCTTTAAAGTTAAAGTAAACACCCTCAGTATTGCCCATAATAATATTATATTGTACTCGATCTCGTTCATTTTCATACATCAAACATTCATTCCGACTTTTTACACGAATTGTGGAAAAAGTTTCGTAACAATTTTACAATGAAACATGTGCACGCCCCTTCGCAGAAAGGTAAATATCAAGACGCATATGTGGGTGACATAAAAGTCATCAGTTTGCATCAATATTCTTGTCATGTTGATTTAAATTTGTCATACTTTCACAGGCTTGCCAAACATGGGAAAAGTGTTGCGAAGAAAAGAACGGAGTTGAAGAAGAAGAAGATCAATTCACGCACCGGTGAAAGTTTGAGATGCTACTTTTGCGAATGGGATGACACGTCATATTCCGAAGCAAGGACTAGGCATATGAGGGAGACATATTGTCAAGAGTGGACTGATTTTAAGGAGTGAGTTCCTTTATTTAAATACAATGCACATGGCGTACGTTGACGATTAATTTGATAGGTTGTTGTGTAGTAAAGAGAAAATCCACACCTCTGAAAAATTTGACAAGCCCGCTAAGGAAAGCATACCAGAGAGTTTGCCTATTTGCAAGTAAGTTACTTTGCACTTTAATTATTATGGGGTGTCCCTTTCTAAACCATTTCAATTATGTTTTCGGCTCTTACAATCACGAAAAAGGCGATATATTTGAAAATCCGTTATGTAAGAGGAACTAAAAAACCCCACAATGAAAGGTGTCGAGCATTACCAGGTACATAATTAAATACCAATCCTTGCACACCTTACTATTACTATTTTCTAAATGTACGATTATTGTATATATCGACTCTGTTCAAAAGTCAGCTGAGCCTATCACTCTAACACTAACAGGATCGTTGGAGTTAAAAATGCTTGAGCTTGGAGGATTCACTGGAACATTCTTTGACATCTATTCAATGATTGGTAATGGCTGTGTACCCCTTCATGCATTAGATGCATTATGTGCTGATAAAATTAAAAAGCATGAGAAATATGTGTATATGCCTGTATCCTTTTATGATTACCGTGACAAACAGTTCAATCTTACTTTGTTACCTCAGTTTAATCTAGCAGGAAAAATCCCACTTGTAATGTTAGCAACACAACATCATTATTGTTTAGCAATTGTAGACCTTTGTAAGCAGACCATTCAATTTTGTGATTCATCTTTAGAATTAAATATCAAAATGCATGAAACTAGACATGCATAAAAAATATTGAAGTGTATATTCCAATATTGTTATACAGGTTATACAGAGTTGGTTAAATGGGAAACTAGTTATGTAGATGGAATATTTCAACAAATCGATTTTTGTTCGGGCAGCTTTTATTGTTATTACTTTCTTCCATGCATAATTGATAATGTTGATGATAAATTGAAAATTACGTTAAATACGTTTTCCGCACGTGACACCTATATACTAAAAATGTACAAAAGGGATTTGTACAAATTACTAAAAAAAAGCTCAAAAGGCGTCAGTTAATGAGATTTTTTGGAATATAATCATGTACCCTAAATTTAATCGTTTATCATTTGTAATTAAATTTATAAATCAGTTCTACATTCACATTATATGGACGGACAAGCTTACATTATACATATTATACTAACTTTATGCATATCTTTCATGATGGTCAAGCGAAATATGATACAATTGCAATCTCATAGTAAAGAATATTATTCTTACTGTGAGAAGCAATACAGCGGGGAGCCATAAGTAGGAGAAAAGAATTCCCGAGGAATGCAGACAGTAGAAATTTTTATCGCTATGTTTCTCCTGTGATGATAATAACTCTTTCAGTCCGATGTTGGACATAGCCCAGATCATTTGTCAATATGGATTTAATCAAGGTTTTTGCGTTTCTTATTCTCTCAAAAAAACGCCCTTTCGTGTTCGGATTTGCCTTGTAGCGAATGGGTTACAAGGAAATGTGCGTTTATTTTAGTGGAAAATGATCAGAACGGATATTGCGTAACAAAGTACCAGGCAAAAATGACACCTAATCTCAAGATGAATGTGACGTCCCTAAGTTTATGTGGAATGATGAGTTTTAGAAGGTATGAATTAATACATTATTACTCTATTGCTCAAGATTTTGATTTTGAATTTTATTTCGTTTCAGTTGTGAAGACAAAGGCAAGTTCCAGTCCTGCTACCACACAACCTCCGTTCACTCAAAATCCAATTAATCAGCATGGTGCCGATTCCAGTTTTGAGCAACGGACTTTGCGTATTTCCAATTACTACAGTTCAAGCTCCGAGTACAACTACCACAACTAGTACAACTTCTACAACAAGTACTACCGAAACTACTAAAACGAGTACTACAGCTAAACCGAATATTTTTATCCAAAAAAATATTCCAACCACGCCAGTTTACAGTAATGTGTATGCTACAACAGTTTCACCAATACCTTTCGTGAAAAATGCCGCATCTCTAAATTATGCAATAAAAAAGCCAGAACAGCCTACAATGATGAGAGAAAATGTGCCATCAGATATTATGCCAGTTCATGCAACTACTATCACTGCAACCACTACAAAAAGACCAAATATTTTCATTCAGCATGAAGTGCTATCCACAGCTAAACCCGTTTATAGCGAAAGGAGAAACGCTACAGCATTACTATTACCTACTGAAGATACCGTAAACTCCAACAGGCCATTGCTGCTATCGCCATTTAGTCTACTGTTCGTCCTGAGAAAGTTCGCTTCCGCTGACTGCAGCGGAGAAAACAGTCACAATTGTTATAACAAAAGCAGAAACCTTTCGCGACTAGAATTGACGCCTTTCCAAAAATCTATTTTAAAAAGTAACTGATTAAAAACTGCACTATTCGAAGTTTCTTTTTGAAATGATAAATTTGAAAAATGCTACACCCTTTTTATATAACTACGTTTCACTCATTTGATAAGTGCAAATAGAAGGAAAATGGGTAGCAGATGGGGAGTAGAGAAAGATTATTCATTGGAACGGCTTTAATTACATCTTCGTTCAGGATGAAGAAACATGTTTATGGTTTGATAAGTAAGCTAAACAATTTATAGAAAGGATCTAGATTTCATAGACATTTTTTCACTAATGAAACCAGTAAGCAGTATAATTACCCTTTCACACTGAATGAAAATTGGTGTTCTTAAGAGCATATTTTTGCTTCGATCAGAGCTCAGGCTATGAATTAAAAAAGGAATATTTTCCAGTCTTTTCCAGACCTCTTAAATATAAAGTCGACTTTAGTTTGCTCTACTTACCCAAGCTGTCCACCTTTTGATTGTTCTGGGAAACTTAACTCTTGACGAGGAATTTCTGTATGAATTTTGTTCCAGAGTTTTTCTACAAAAAGTTACATGCTCATAATATATTATGAAGATGGAAGCAAGATTCGTTTTGATAAATTATTACCCAATTCACATGTGAGGGCAACATTTCTTCTCCTGTGAGAATGATGCCTACTTATCGTATCTGATCGTTCACTTTCCGACCTCTTGCCAATTAAAAAATAGCAAAATGTTGTTTTTCTTGCTCATGTTTATGAGCTTACCAGCTCCAGCTCGCAGTTTTGACCTACTTTTCGAAGCTTTTAAAGAGATAGATCATCACAGATGTACAGCAAGGTGTAATTTTGTGAAATTAGTGAGACACGTTAATCCAGAATCCTACGATTGTAAATTGTGGACGTGGATTATACCCCATCAAAACATTTATTTGTAACTTTTTGCAATCATACACAGTGTGCAACAAATAGTGCATTTGAGTTTGCTGCGGGTAAGCTTTATTTAGGTAACGAGTCGCGAATTCTTCCAGAAACAGAAAATGACGTGAGATGTGCCTAAGAAACATTTGGATTTTGGAAATTTTATTCCAATCTGTATGAAAGAATGAATTGTGAGAATGTTTCTTTTATGATTGTGTGACGTGTGCTACTTTTATAACTCATGTTGCTGCTTTCGTGTTGATAAAACAGTGCTGTAATTCGGGATGGACAGTTCTATAATTATTTTTCTGGACGCCGTGCTTGCGACAAATATGCAGTTATTAGACTTTATCCGAAAAGATTTTTGAAGTCCAATGTGCTACTGAATTGGCTTGCTGTAAAACGATTGGGAAGACTGTGAGCTATGGGCCACCTGGGAGAATAAGAGCCCAGATTCAGTTCCACTATCTGTAAGGGATTTTATGACAACACAGGGTTTGCAAGCTTTCGACGAATGCTTGAAAAAAAAATTCGATAAGGCTAACAGGAATACTAAGCTGGTAAGATATATTTTCTGCTCAATACTTTAAATTTTCTAGCAATATTGTGACTAGCTAAGTTTTGCTTTCATAAAGTACAAGTGTGGCTGCTGTTCATCATTTGCAACTAATGATATTCACAAAATGGAGCGACATTCACTTAAAATGCACTATTTTGGTTGTGGAAGAACGTTTCCTGATTTGCTTTTGCACAATTACCAAAAATCCACGGTATGGATTATTATCTGGTGCTGGAAACGCTAACGCGCATGAACCTAAACTAACAAGCGGATTTAACATATTGAAATCTGCACTCGAGAATACTCTAGCATCATATAGACACGAGTTTGATACTCCGTTTGTAACCATCAACGATGCAATGGAACACGTTTTCCGTGATATAAGTGAAAAAGGTACACAGGTTGTTACCACACATGGTCCACAAAGAATCAAAATTCCTTTTACAGCACAGTTCCGTTCTCAAAAGACTAATGACTTAATGACGCGATTCTTTAAATCATCTAAGGTAAGGTTAAATACTTTAATAATATAATTGCCTACGTATACCTTAATTTACTAATTTGGTCCATTTTAGTGCAGGTTCATCACTCCTGGAGATGAAGGAGCGTGCGAGTTCCAAGACACAGCTCCGGGTGTAGTATCCTCTCATGTTGATGGTAAGTTGCCTTATTTTATGTAATATTATGCATAAATGTTGTTGAAAACATGTGTGCAATCACACACTTAGACTTTTATACTACCTTAAAACGCGTCACTAGTTACACCTACCTTCGTCACGAAGAAAAGGCATTTTGAGTCCAGACATTTTTCACCTAACACCTCCTTCACACAAGCCGTTGCAAATGACAAAAGCAGAGCAAAAAAACGGGAAATTTTGATTAAAACAGAAAAAACTATCATTTTCATTTTTTTGCTTTGAAAAAATCATCTCAGTCCGGAAGAACCACCCAAAATGTCCTGTTTGAAACAAAAATGAAAATCATCCTCTAATTGAAGTTGAGCGCAGCTTCTTTCTCTGCTAATGCAGCATCCTCGACCTCAACCTCGCCTTGCAAGTGTTTAAACCTTTGCAAAAAAGTTCTTGTAATGATATTCCGCTGTCATTTCCGATCCACGGTCAGATCAGGAAGAGATAATTGCCCCAATTAGATTAGGTGTTTCACGAAGGCTCAAATTCACCATGTGCTAGAAAAAACGAAACAACAAAATTATGGTTAAGTTTTCAAGCGAATCTTAATGGGCATTTTCTTAATAACATTTAGTTGAAGGCTTAATTACTCAAAATTTGTTAGGTTTAAATATGTCTATATGACATCGTCCTTGCCCAAAAATCTGCTCTTCAACCTTCACTGAGTTTAAAAACTGCATGTCTGGGTTGTTTTCATGTCGCTTCACAAACTATGTTAATGACTTTACAAGAGAGGTTATTGGACCAACCTCAGGAAATACTCGAGTTGCTAAATATTGTCTTCTTTAAATCATTAGAAAAGCTTTTGATGAGTTGGCATGTCCTCAAAAACACACATGTTCAGCTGCTGTTACTTTTTGCGATGACTGAGGGACTTAAAACACAGATTTATCAGTTCATCACTCTTGAAAGTTGTACATGAAGCATGATAATTTTTCTTTTAGTTTGACGGACAAAAATCTGGTTTTGGGAAACCCTTAACCAAATGGAATTGTATCTGCGGATAGAAAAGTATATTCGTTCTTCCATTTCCGATTCAACCATGGAGAAATACTTGGGGATAGCTACAAAGTACATTGAAATGGAGAAAGACAGCATATGTATGGAAACTACAATTGTAAGTGTTTGTAATTTTGCGAACTTCAACGTCTTTCCTTCTTAGAGGGTTTTCAGCGACATTTTTTGTAATATACAAATGAACGAACGGTCTAGAATGAGAAGCGAACAAAGTGTGACATCAGCTTCATCAAGTAAAAATCCTGGTTTTCTGACATCATTATATCACTATTTAGTCAGTTTTGATCATCCCATCACAATGTCTTATAATCGATTTCTCCATTTTAGCAATATTTTCCCCTGTGCTCATTACTTCCATTTATTAGCCTTAAATAAAACAATTTTATTTAAAAAACTTTTTGCACTTGCGATGCTTGTTGTGTAACACAACAAGCATCCCATCTACGCTAACTTTGAGGTCAACATACCTGCGCAGACTGTGGTGAAGTGTTTAATTTACTAACACATCAATGTCTTACATTGCAAGGAGCTCGACTTATTAAAGATTTAAACCCTTCTCCATTTGAAGTAAGTCTGTCAGCATTAGAAGTGTAGGAATTGGGGTATTCTGTTTGGGGGAAAGCTCGCAAGATGAATTTGGAAAACCCAGTCCGCTCACTCACTTCATGCCAATCGCTAGTTGCAATTACGTAGGTATGATCTTAAGGAACTTAAGGTGGTTTATGAGATGTATATGACCTAAAATCGTGATGGTGGTGTTCTATTTCCTGATATGAGATTAATTTTTGGAATTTCATATTCATGATTTCCATGGTTATATATGCAGGAAAAAATGATGTTGGAAATCAATCGGGACTGCAATTACTATCTAGAACATGGAGCATTTTGATTCATTCATGATTCATTCTTTTGGAGAAAGCTCGAATTAGCGTTAATTGTGACAAAGGGAGTTTAGGTACTTCTCGGAAGTGCTCCTGTAATGCAAGGACTTAGCGATTGCTGCGGAAGAAGCCGAATATGACACGATTGGCAGTCTAATTGGAGTATTTCACAAATAAGGAATGCTTTAAATGGCCGCTATGGGGAAAGCCTTTGCGGTTAAGACAACAACCTATTAGGTTGATACAATAGTACAAAAATAGAAATATAATACGTAACTTACCAATCCTGGCGTGATCCTGAAAAAACTTTGGCAGAGTAAGGGCTATGTTGTATCCTGCTTTTAAATACGGATTGGAATCTTTATCCACCTAAAAATAAAAAAAATAAACGACACATAAGCAAATTAAATTAAAATTGCAAAATTACACAATTAAATTAAAAGAAACCTTACATTACATTCTGGGTAGTATAGCTGGTGGATCCTCAATACCATTCTCCACGGGTTTTGTTCGTAGCAAAGTATTATGTTTTCTGGTTGATAACGTAGAGTTGCGTTGTGTGCGAAAAATATACTTGATAACAATCACATTAAATCACTAAAAATGCTGAATTGAAAACAAGATTGCAAAACAGAGTTGATGCCCAAGAATTAAAACGAATCACGGGAAAAACCCGTACGAAAAATCACTCTGTTTATGAGACCTTTCTGTAAAATGTGCTTTGCAATTTATCTCCCATTTATGCTGACGAATCGACAAAACTTATAATAACAAGAAATCAAGCCAATTATCTTAGTGTCTGCAATGGTAAGGTAGTGACGGTACAGTCATTAGTGTACAAAATACTGAAAACCCAACATTTATTGTCGTAGAAAGCGTTGATTGTCAATACAATGGGAAACCACTTTATGACACAAAAACTGGATTTGCTTTTCCCCCCATATTTCATTGAGACAAATATTTGAGAAAAGGCGTTGAGAGTTATATTAAAGCAAACACTATCCCAGCAGTGTATTGACACGAATTTATTGGGAAAGGACGTTTCATTTGATGCAAAATTCAGCATACCAAAGTTAATGTGTCAATGGTGATGTTAAAATGGCACATGACACAATTCTAAATAAGACTAGAAAGCTGTACTATCCATACATAGATTCCAATTTGGTATCATATGCAATACCATCAGGAAACACAAGTCATATAAGTCAAGCGTCCAAAATCAGGCGTACGTATTGAGCTATCTTAGCTATATACGTATGTACTCTATATGCTATATACAGCTTATCTAGAAGCTATACGTAGGGCTGGTCCTGATAGCTTTTACAATGCGTCATTTGTCGTTTGTTATAATTTATTGCCAGGCGTGAGTCACAAACCTCATCAGCTTTTAAAGTCGGGACATTAAATTCAAAAGAGCTCTCTCAGAGTCAATAACTGCTCTCTGTCTGCGTTAGAATCCATGCTTTTTAGGAATCGATAAAAGTAACAACGTTTATCTTGACTAAAATCGACGAGGTTGAAAGGTTCGCTTCTTTTGTTCTATTTTTTTGTAAATATCGTAATTACCTGACGTTAATTTTAATTGGCTTTTTGAAAAATTTTGTAAACATTTAGTTATAAATCAAATATCAAATATCATACTTCTTACTGGTAGCAGTATTGGCGACAAAAAGCACCACTTTGCATTTATTAGCATTTCCCATAGCCGGATTTAAACTGGCAATAAATTTTGCAATCGTGCCAGCCTTGCTCTCATTTGGAATAAAGAATTTGAAGTTAACGAAGTTGTTTTGCATGCAATTTGCGCCAATCTAAATATCATTGGTCCTTTTTCACCTGCATAACGCATTCACAAAATTTGTTTTTTTTTTGTAACTTTAGCAATGAATGTGCTTACATTGTACCTCGGTTATGCATCCCATAAAATTGTCAATATGCAAAAACAACATTGAAATGACATCCAGACTCCACGATCCATCTAGTTCATATCTTGCCCATGAAAATCTTTGGATGCTACATAACACACGCGTCGTTTATAGGGTATTCCTTGGCCTGCAAAAATAAAGCAAGCAAAGCGTAATCCAGTTACACTATAAAATGTTTTGTAACGAGTCAGCCAGCCTTGCTTGAGTGCATGCTGATCGCCAATGTTTAAGAAAATATGGTTCTTTTGTCACCTATAAAGTAAAATAAAAGTGTTCAAAATAAGTGAGATGGATAAAAGATACTGTGAGTACAAATGTTTAACTTACATTTGATTCTTTTTGATGATGAGTATTGACAGCTGAGAAAAACGATCCGATCAGATCTACCTTGATCCTTCGGGGTCGAAACAAGAGCAAGAAAAAGCACCACTCCAGATGATGCTATGAAATTTGTAGCTGATTTGAATATGATGGGAGTGAAATCAACTGTAAGGAAATACCAATCTAACTCTAATAAAATGCCTGTTATGACTTTTTCTTGCATGTGTGTAATGATAAATTTGACTCACATGTCGCATATCCCATTTTTAAGAAACCCGAATAGTTTTACAAGTCGTTTTATTCCCTTGAATTATTCGCGGATGCATTCTCTTTTAAAAGGAAACAGGTTTCAAAACATGCTGAGCGAAGGAAGGGTTCTTTCTGCTTCGGGAAGAAACCTATTCAGAAAGGGTGATGAACAGCTCCTTTATATGTTTGGAGACGCATCTTAAATTACTCCTTCACCTCTCATGGTGATGATGCTGCTCACATCAAAGTGAGTATGAAAGCTTGCAAAAAAGGTGTTTCTCAGCCGTCGAATTCTCTTCAGAAAAGGTCAAACTTTTCAGGATGAACACTTATTAATTATTCCTAGGAGTTTAAATATGTTTTTTTACCTGAATTTAAATCGAGGTAATAAAGAACTTTCAGGTTATTAAATTGAAGCAAACAAATGGGGTACGTTAGTATAAGATTAGTTAATTCATATTGTTGGCATATTGTATAAAATCCTATGTATATGAAAGTAACTGACGAGCAAAGCACACAGATTGTTGGACACCGAATTGAACCATTTGTGTTTTAAAATTTAGACATCTATGAATAACTAGTTTCCTCAAAATATTGGGTTTCGACGGGCATTTTTGTATCCGTGGCAACGGATTGAATTTTTGAAAATGCCCATAAACAATGCATTGTGCAATTTTATGAAAATTCCAAATTTGCAAAATTTTTGTCAAATCTGATGTTACCATACATTTGAACATATTAGAGCTTAAAATGAAACTTATTCCACAGTTTTTGACCGTTTTTCACCAAAAATTTGAAAATGTTAAATTTTCAAAATAACTGCGAAGGGGGGACCCTTTTATGCTTTGAATTTTCGCGTGTTAATTTGCATAAGGTTTGAGTAGGTTTTGAAAGTTGTCATTTTCAAAAATTCAAATTTGAAAGTTGCCACGGATACAAAAAAAAACCGTCGAAACCCAATATTTTGGGGAAAGTAGTTATTCATAGGTGTCTAAATTTTAAAACACAAATGGTCCAATTCCGTGTCCAACAATCTATGTACTTTCCTCGTGAGTGATTTTAAGCCAAATAGACACCGAACCAAAAATCATGTCTTCAAAAGCCATTTTTGTTGTTAAAATATGAAAACCCATTTGATTTCATGTGAATTGCTGGAACACCAGGTTGGGGTATGTTGAGACAAAGGTGCTGGGGCTTCTTGAACCGCCGATGACGGATCACGATTTACTCTTCTCCAAAATTCACGGATTGGGCTGAAATTTGGTATGGAGGCTCCTTGGTCGATTCCCCAGTTGTGATTTTCATCAATTTTTGAAAATTCGTGTTTGGTGCCAAAATTTCGAATTTTGAAAAAAACAACAGGTTTTTCACGTTTTTTTCCCAGAATTTAGTAATACATTTTAGTACATTTTATGAAAAACAATGAAAAGCTAAGTTTGGTCTTCGCACGTACGACCCGAAAAGTAAAAAATTATTTACTGCAAAAAAATCGAAAAAATCCGGTGTTTTTTCAAAATTAGAAATTTTGGCGCCAAACACGAATTTTCAAAAATGGATGAAAATCCCACCTGGGGAACCAACCAAGGAGTCTCCATACCAAATTTCAGCCCAATCTGTCAATTTGGAGAATTAAATCGTGATCCGTCATCGGCGGTTCAAGAAGCCCCAGCACCTTTGTCTCAATATACCCAAACCTGGTGTTCCAGCAATTCACATGAAATCAAAAGGGTTTTCATATTTTAATAACAAAAAATGGCTTTTGCAGACATGATTTTTGGTTCGGTGCCTATTTGGCTTGAAATCACTGAACTAATTTTTTAGTTCTTAATTAAAATTTAAAAAAAAATTTTAAATACCGAAATCGAAGCTTGTTTTCCGTGACAATGGCATTAAATATGTAGATTCATCTTCACAGATTAGTTACAAGGGGCCCTCGTAGTGCATCAAACTCCCAGGGCGTTACGCCTCTAGCTCCGCCACTGTCTTCGAAACCTCACGCCGTGGCTGCAACTAACATTATAATTGTGAAAATTACAAAGAATTGAAATTCCCGAATCGATATTAGTCTTAAAATTTTCCCGGCAGCCCTTGTCATGCTCTTAGTAGAAAAACAACTAATTTTGAAGCATAAAATATTTATAGATATTTCATTTTTTAATTCCTAAGAAGCATAAGGGAATCATGTACTCTTATGTGTATTCCTATGATGGTTTCACCTGTCAACATACGGATGTCATATTAACAAGAAAGAGACGAAAACAAGTAAAGAGGTACGAACTAAGACACGGAAGAGGAAGTGAAAAAGGAGAAGAAGAGGAACGAAGAGAGGGAGAGGAAAAGAAGACAAAAGAAAACAGGGAGAGAAAGTAGAAGGAAAAACTGAAAGGCAGAGGAAGGAAAAGAAGTATAGTAATAACCTCTTCCCGTTGTAGTCTATAGCCAAGAGTTTTATTTCCATGTATGCAAACTAATTTACCAACGCTTCACTTTTTAATTAACTCCATACTTATACTTTTAACAATTATTTCCAGTCTTGGTTTTGAAAAACGTTAGAGCAGTGGTGTGCCCACTTTTGTGTTGACTGTATGATGTTTTACTTGCGTTGTGTACAAAATTTCCATCCTTGGTGTAGCGAAAGGATTTGTAACTATGATGAAATTGAAATTTCAATGAAATGCTACTGCGTAATAAGCGTGAAGTAAAATTAAAGTTCTGAAAAAATAGACAGTAATTGAATATTTTGATGATCATAACGGCGTTAGTTATTTCTCAGAACATGGAATAATATTTCGCTATCTTCAATTGTTCTTTTCCTTCAAACCATAACTCATCAGCAGTTCATGAGGTGTAATAATTACTTCAACAAAAAAGACTTTAACAAATATTATTATGAGAATGCTTTTGGAGAACAAGATTAATAATAGCAATTGAATACTTTGTTCAAGCGGGATTCATACTTCACCTTCAATTTTCGCACTGTCTGCCGATATACAGTTTTCGATTCAAGACAAGGCATCCAATTGTTCTTCGCAAATTTTACTAACTAATAAAAAACATTTTCCCGCCTTCAAGTTCCTATGGTAACAATGATGGCTTAAAAATCAATTGCATACGTTTTCCGTTCAAATTTAAGTTTCAAGCGATCCGTCCAGAACTGTCACAAATTAAAACACACACAAAGGTTTCAAACTACACGATTCTAAAGCTAAATAAACCCTTCAATCACCATTATGGAGTACTTCAATGGATTATCGATATAATTGACCAAGTCAAAAGCCATCCTGTACCAAAAACGTACAACTGCTGTAATTAAAATAACAAAGGACTTCTTTTAAATGCAAATTCTCTAAAGCAGTGGATTCGTACGTTCATCAAGTTTTTATCTGCTTCTTCCCCAAGATTTTCACCTAATAGTGATGTGCCTCGCCACACTTTCAAGATTTTGTACATTGATGTTTTTTGTTTTAGCCAAACTATTAACCAAAAGTTCACTTACAGGCGCTCAAGTACATCCTGAGGTACGTTTGAACACAATTTTGAACACATTTGAACACTGTTCCATTCACATTGTCACTGCCCACGCTATAAATTTACAGGTAAGGCCAATATTATTTCTTCTCCAGATATTTTGAATAAACTATGGCTCACTCCTAAGTCAGCAATTATTTTTTCTGTATGTAGGAAGCAGCTCTTCAAAACAACCAATTGGAACCAACTAATGTGCCGATAATTCACTCGGTATATTACTACAGAGAGAACTCGAGAAACCCTGGAGGGCTCCATTGTAATAGCGGAAGTGTTGAGTATGAGTTGATACCAAATCAGGGTTTCCTTTTTAACGCTTCGCTTCCTATTTTCAACTGCAACGCCCAAATTTATATTCCGCCTATTGAATGCGCTATTTGGGGAGCCACACTAGCCCAAAACTTAAGATTGAGACAAAGCACAGTAGTTAGAGAATTTGTACCTGCTACGTATTTTCATTCCTATATCGACTACAGATTGCAACCATTAAAGGGTAGATCAACTGTTGGTAGATCCGGTCGATTGTTTATAATGTGTGGAAATCAGCAACAGCTTCATATTGCACACGGTAGAAACCCCTTGGCATTTGCTTTCGAGCACATAACAGCCATATCTTTTAATGTAGTTATGAATACGATTTTGTTCCTTGAAATCACTCACGTTGATAAATACAGCTTGAACGTCGTCAACATTTATCACGCTCAGCTGCCAGATTTTCGCGTCCTTTTCTAGGATGCGCAAATTGCTTGTGCCCAACTAAACGGAAAATTACGTTTGAATTGCTTAGCTAATGCTAGGGAAGCATTTGACGAACTAGAATACAAGAACGTAAAGCTTTCTTCTAATATCAAGCTTAGAACACTTAGCTTTCTTCAATTTAATTCCCCATTCATTTTATTAGTTTGTACAAAATGTCTTCACAACCCGAGCGGGCAAGTAGGTTCACCTAAAGAAAGTAAACAGGACCACAGCCTATATGTCACCGACTGGAATAAAGATTACAGTCTAGAGCACATTTTACGTCGTATATTTTTTTCAAACTGCACCATTGTGGAGCATCAGGACTTGGTTTCAATGCCGTACACTTCCGTTGAGATTCATGACAGAAGACCGAGATATCGCCATATGTCATTCGAAGCTGGAGGCTATCATTTTGTTACTTGTGCGAAAGTCTCTCAACTTGGGAGACTTTCGTTTAGAGGTTTCGTATCGGCATTTGATGAGACCATCTGGTTGCTGCTAGCAGCCTCAATTTTAATTTCGGGCTTTTACTTTAATCGCGTAGTGGCAGACTTGAGAAAAATAAGCGATCAACTTTTGGTTGTTTTGACTCTGCTGTTTGAACAAAGTACAAGGTTTCTACACCTGCGGAATATGAGAATTGTTGGGGCATCTTGGATATTGATAGGAATCGTTATTTCGAATAGTTATAAAGGGGATAACATCACAAGGCTCATAAGTCCAATTGTAAATGGAAAGCTGGATACCTTTGAGAAATTAGTTTGGGCTCCGCATCCCTTCATTTTTCATTCCGGTAACAGAATGTCTAATGGAGTAAAATTTACTCGTTCAATGTTGCGAATGTGGAAAAGTATTTTAGCAACTACAGGTCAATCTGTGACCGGCTCTAAATTAATAAGATCAATGTATCACGTTGTGAAAACCTTCTATGATCCCGCTATATCCCAGTTTGTGTTTAATGGCAGTAGCGCCAGGGAGATAATGTTAGAAAAAATTATTTCAAATTTGAAAACACCTCAAACGTATAGTGAAGTGGTTGAAATGGAAGCTCCTAAATACTTTCTTAACACCATTGGAAATGCAATTTCAATGCCTATGTGGATACATATGACCCTGTTTTCAGTACATTTGTAACTCTCAAAGAGAAATTTTCCGGTGGTCCCAATGAATCGTTTGTGACAATGAGTAAAAAATCTTTTCCCGGGACGGAGTCACAACGTCATTGGAAATTCAAAAACCTTTATTTGGCTGCGCAATTGTTCGAGAAAAGAATAGGAACATTGACACAATCCCACATCGCGAACTGGTGGACGGATTAAGTACGACAAATCAACCGATGGAATGATACAGTAAAGGCACATAAATTTAACAAACAACCAAAAAGACTTGGATTGGATGACATCTCTGTGGCTTTATTTTACATGTATTTGTTTCTCGTTCCATTTCCATGCCTGATATTTTTAACTAAAATACCAGGTTCCATGAAGCTCCAAAACTTTTTGAATGGGAAAATAATTAGCTCAGGGATGAGCTCATTACGAAAGCTTGTGAACAAATTGCTTGCACATCCATTGCCTCCTGTTGTAATTCTTTAAACGCTTGACGAAGTTATGAATTTTCCAAAAGGTAAAGCTTTAAGAGAAATAGTTGACAATAAACAGCGAATCACAACAGCGTTCAGACATACCAACCAAAATATTGAGTGGAAAACGAAATCCGAAACCGAACAAAAAGTTAGAAACAAAACACGTTACACATGCGTTTACATAGCTTTAATATGTTCTACCGCTACGATTGATGGTAAGGTGGATAAATGTTGTTGGACGTGTGAGAACTACTTCAATTAATTATTTTCAATCAATATTAATAATATGAAAGTAAAAACGATGAATATTAACAAGTAAAGAACATCAAATACGATGCATTTATGTAATTTGAAAATGTTTCAACAAAGTGAGAATGTGAATTTGTTATTACATAATATAGTTATAACAAATTCACATCACCTTCCATCTCCTTCACCCACCATCACTTGTGCATAGACATTTATTAAATAACGTAAAATAGTAGTACTCGTCAGGTAGTGTCTCCGCCATTCTGAGCTCATGTTCCTGGAAGTTTGTAATAAGGATCTGGTAAGAGCCAGCCGGCCTGCGTTTACTCTCGCCTGTAACTTCAATTTACAAATTTACAAATCCTGAGTAAAATCTGGTTTTCCAGGCATTTTTGGCCATTTTTGGCATATTGTAACTAAGTATAGGCTAGTTCTTTTTAAACTCTTCGCCGTTATAAATATAATGACTCAATATGACGAAGAAACGAAGACGTTTCAGCCGAATCCACTAGGTTCCATTTTTTAACCAAAGTATTACGCTATTTTTCCTTTAAATAGCATTTTTCGGTGACACAAAAAACGCGAAATTTCAAATGTGTCTGAAATCTCCAATTAAACACACATTTTAAAAATTCTTATATATGAGGTTCTCCCGGTTGGATAAGATGTAAAAAACCAAATATCTTCATTGTGCGTATGTCCGCAAAATGATTTGAGAAGTATAGAAAAAATGAGTGCAAATGGCTAGAGTGAAATTTTTTTGCTAATTTTTGCTCGGTTGGTAAAAACCGGACCATGACTACTGATTGTGTAGGAGTCTGACAGGGTTTCTAAAACAAAATCAGAATCAAATACGAAGATTTGGGGGAAGAAAAATGGATTTTCCCCAACTTCAGAAAAGTTACGATTCTAATATAATTAATAGAATTGCATCTACCGTTATGTAAATTATATAGTACCGTAGTATGTCCGTATACAAATATGGAATTTAAAAAAAAAGTGTTGTAAAACCTACTTTTAGAGTAGGATTGCCAATTGCAATGCTGCTTAAAAACGACTTGTTGAGGAAACTCCAGATTTTGGACGGCAAATTTACATCGAATTTGCGTTAATTTGAGTCATTACCCACTAGAATATGTTGTGTAGTTTTGACTCTACAGCCAGGCAAACGCAGGCCCGCTAGCTCTTACCAGATCCTTAATATTGTACAAAAGTCAATCAAGCATACAACTAGAACCGATCCAAATTTAAAAACAATAAAGATCCAACCATATCGGCCTCAAGCTTGCACCTTATAAACCTGTCGACTATTACATAATAATTGGTTCCATTGCATTGGCACAATCGTGAAAGTAATACACAACCGTTAAAGGTTTCAATTTTTATGGAAGAAGTCTGGCAAGATTCCGTGGGCAGCATGTGGGTACGTTAGGTAGCAATCCTGGAAAATAGAATAAAATTTGGAATAAAAAATGGAATTTCGTACGCAACTCTATTTTATTTTTGAATACGCTTTACCTTTTCTTCACTGTTCAATGGAAAGTCTGCCTCTGATCTCTGTAAACCCACTACAATGCTTGATGACCCAGGCAACAACCATTGTGCCATTTTCGTTTAGAAAAATTGGTTGGCTCCCGGAGTAGCCCTGGAGAAGTAGCCCTTGACCATGGATGAACCACACAATGTCTAAGACCACCATGAGGACCCTTAAACGACCCATACTACCCATTTTCAAATATTAAATAAATCAGAATATAATATTTTAAACGATATAGGAAACTAAACGTGAAAAGGCTGTCCGGTTAGATGCAAATGAACAGAGGAATGATTTGCGTTAAGTTGAGAGGTATTGAAATTAGCTAAATGCTTCTTAGAAATGTGTCTCCGCACAGATAAGGTTAATAATCAACAAATATATGTATCTTAATGAAATCCACTTTTGAGTGTAACTTCAAATGAATAATTAACTACAAAACCGAACTTTTAAAACAAGGAGGAGCTTTTTAAAACTAACAAATTAGTAATATTAGGAACTAATAAGGAAAAACTTTGAGTTTACGGATAACATAATTATTAAACGCTGTAATTAATTATTCATAAATTTGAAAGAATCACTTCATCAATAATTACAGGGTCCAGGGGCATACATCAGTTGCATGGAATTTAATTAAATAACCTCTTACCTTGAAGGGCAACCCCAATTTAACCAACCTCCAAACTTTATAATTTGATTTGAAATTTGCTACATATTCAAACCTGTGAAGGCAATTTGAAAAACTACTCCATTATTAAGTACACACAAGTACGGACAGACGCGACAGTCATAACCAAACCACGTGAGTAGTTATTAGTAGTAGTATTTTTTCGCTTCCGGTTGATTTCCAATACCAAAGTTGATAATTTACATGTTAAAATTTATTGGTTTTATTCAGAAGTCGACTAGGTGGTTAACCGCACGGATGCATTTCTCCAAGAGATGCATGCTAATACGTATGACCCATGTAGTATAGTTATTTACTATGTAGTTATGTAGTCCCAAGTTATTTTCCAAATACACCGCTCCCTCTTTTTATTGAGACAATTGATGATTTAGTTTGGTTTATTTGGGGTAATACTGATGTGAACCTGGCGTCTTTTTGAGACAGACGTAACAAACGTTGTTCGCAATACTACAAAGAAGGGTATTCGTCTAGCGGACGATGATGATGATCAGTGTCCTTGGGAGCAAAGAAGGAACATCTTTGATTATTTTCTCCGTCTGCATTCTTGCGTAAGCGCATTTTGTACATAATAATGCGTGACAATTTGCTCTTTCGACATGAGAGCACTGATAATGTTGGTATCGCAGCGGGGGTTTTATTGCTCTTGATATCTACATTATTTTTCACAGCGGGTCATATCAGATTTGTATTTGACAAAGTGTATAAGACAATGTGCCACATAAATGCATAAATGTATGAAATTGCTTGCTTGCTTGCTTGAAATCAGAGATTATGGCTTAAACAAGACACAAGTGGTTTTTTCTCATGCTGGTCAGTCTTTAAAAGAGTGCAAAGTGAAAAAGTCATATATAAAGCTATCAGAAAAGCTGGAACTCTGTATAAATGGCAGAATACCAGCATAATCTCAAATCAAGTAAGCTTCTTCATTCTACCATTTATGTGTGCAATATTGCAGTAAACGTAGGAAATAATAATGTTCAATTTTCTCTACAGATATGGTTCAAGTAAGCACACACTTGAAAGAACCTGTAATGGGCAAGTTTTTAAAACCTGCTACAACGTGTAATGCATTGCACGATTGCATGTCAGGATCATGTCCTTCTCCTGATTGTATCAACAATGACTATCAGTGCAACCGAAACGAATTTTTATTAGAGTTTCAGGACATTGCCCTGGAAAAAAAGACATGAAACACATAAAAATATACACCGGATTTTCATCATGCAGAGCTTTAAAGCAAATGAGCCCATGATAGAGTATTATGGGGAGCTGATAGATGAATCCGAGTTTAGTGCCCGACTGGAAAATCGATATCTGGATTTTAATGAAACATTTGGACTTTATATTGGCTATGGGATGGTGATTGATTGCAGTTTTTTGGAAAAAAGTCCAAATTTATTGGCTGCAGTCAAGATTCTAATGTGAATGTCTTGTTTGATCATGGATATCCACGTGTTGTGATCAGATCAACGCGAAAAATTATTCCGGGCATGGAAATAACTTTCCCTCTTACGCAAAAGCTGTACCGTGTCAAGCAGGTAAACCCTGGGAACTATTTCATGAAGCAAATGAATAATTTTAGTGCATTCTATAATCCAACATCGGCTAATCATTATTATTATTGCCAAATCTATCTGAAATTGGGACAATACAAAACATCTTTTCCTTTTTTGTTTCATGAAAGCCGCAAAGGTGCATAAAATGCCATGAAAGTATTTAAACTCTGGTAAAACAGGATAGAATGAGACAATTGGAGACTCTGCTGCTGGACCATCAAAACACAGCTCCAACTGTTATTGTTTCTAACGCGGAAGGAAATTTGGTAAGTCAACAAACCTCACATGTCGTCAATACTGAAGTTGAACAAAAAAGAAGCAGGTGTTTAAGTGTCTCGTTTTATAACCATAACCAAAAGTCTTTGTGCGTCGTACAGGGAATTAGAGTTTTTAGGAAGTGATATGGTGCATAGTTAAAAGATATTTTTCAAACAAAAAGGAACCTTTAAAAAACATCAGAAGCATGAATTTTTACAGTTTGGCAATTTTGTTCATCGCAGTGCTGATTGTATTGGCACTGTTTATCTTGCGGTTGTACAAATGGGAAAAAAAATCTATTCAGAAGTGGCTTCGAAGCTCCACTGCGCCAAGATGTGGAGTTACAACTTGTTCCATCACCACAGTCCCGAATGGACTCATTGCAAGAGCATATCAAGACTTTAACAAATGAGAACAAAGTTGAAACTCTGAAGACAATCCGAAACGCTCAAAATCTTCTCATCTCATCAAAACCTGATTTCAAATTCGGCATTTGCGACTTCCAAAACTGCCTCATAATTGGGGTCGACGCGACTCCTGCCACACAAGCCAGTTATTGTGTTGACATCTTAAATCAAACCATTCAATACTATGTAATCAAGCGGAATGATTTTCCATTTCCGCTTTCTCATCCAAATGACCCATCCGAATTTGAAATGAAGAATCTCATTTTCGCACGAACACTTTGGAAAAATTAAATTTTGCAAACAAAAGAGCTCTGTATCTTCACTGACAACTTTGCCATCATGAAAGTAGGCCGGGGCGTTTTTGGCCAAGGAGCAAACGAATACCTCCAACATTTTAATCATTGCAATGAAGTGAGGATTAACTGGGGTAAAATTGCTGTTAATAAAAAACGGGATTTGAGAAGCTTTGCCAAATTTATTCAACCTGCTGATGACCTATCCAGGTGGAACATAAGTACTGGATTGGATTTTCTTACAAATTGTTATGAAATTGATTGGAACAATATTGAAGGAACTCACAACCACGAAGATTTCTACGGAAAGCATGGAGACCAGTCTCCAGTTTGGTACGAACCAACAGCAAACTACCAAATTTCTTTAGATGGGGTGAGTGGTTCCTTAAGCGTGAGCTTGACTCAATTTCTTAAGTTTACTATGCGTTGCATAAAGCCAAACTTTACAGACATTTTTGATTTCTTTCATTCTTCAGGTTAAAGAGGCTATCAACGATGACTGTCCCTGTGAATATCCAGAATGCTGGGATTCACTAAGATATGTGTTCCGGGAAAATGAACCGTATTGCCGCTTCGTGCCTGGTCAAACCGACCCAACGTTTATCACCACACATATTATCCATGAAATTTATGAAAGACTTTAGATCTGCCGATAAAAATGGGAAGAAAACGAATTAAGTTAGGTTATGTGTTGTTTGAGTAGAGTATTAGTATGGAAAATCTTAAAATGTTTTTGAGGAGGTTGATTTAAGCAAAAGAATATTTTCACATAACTCAGTTCGACCAAACTTTTAAAAAAATGATTTGATTAGCAAAGAAATTATAAGTTTAAAATCCTATTAAAGTAAATGGTCCAAAATATTACAAAAACTATGCTTGTGATCAACGAAAGCTCAATTTTTTGTCGCAAAATATTTTATATATTTAGTAAATTGAATAAGACCTAACTTTTTTATCATAAACTTTCATCAAATATATCTAATTAAAATGTGTGTGCAATTTCCTGTTTTGATATCATTGATCAAAAATATCATTTTACCCCAGCTAACGTCACGTCAACTTGAAACTAAACGACATAATTCATCTAATATAAAGTGCTAAGTATGAACTACAGTGAGTTCAAATTAATTAGACACAAAAAACTCCATATTCCAAGCTGAATGAATGATTTTTGTGCCTATTAAATAGTCAATGTAAAATAAAGTGAAAGAGACCAATATTAGGTGGAGTAAAATGATACTCTTTTGCGGCGTGATCTGAAACACAAAAGGAGGGGTCATAGTTTTCTCGGTCAATTTTCGACCAAATGACCTGAAATATGATGTGCAGATTAACCAACCGATTCTCTAGGGTAGCATTTTTGATCGCTTCCTAAAAATTTACATTGGCTCGAAAATACAGCATGTTTTCAAAAAATATTTTTTTTTGTTCCTGCATATGCTTTACTGGGTTGCAAGCAAACTGATTGTAGTTGAACTCTTATGCTTATAAAATCAAGCCAAATTCGATTTTTGAGAAGCGGTCAAAAAAGCCTCCTGGAGAATTTGTAGGTTGATCTACACACCAAATTTCAGATCATTTGATCAAAAATTGACTGCTGATCGTGACCCCTCGTTTTGTGTTTCACATCACCCCAGTAATAGAGTATCGTTTTACCCCCACCTATTGGTCCCTTTCAACTTACCTTTACCTTGGCTTTCTAATAGGCACAAAAAATCATTCAGTCTGGAATAGAGTGCTTTTTTGTGCCTAATTTGTTTGAACTCACTCATTAAGCGTTCTCAATAAAATCATCATTATTGAAAGTATGAACGCACGGCAATGAAACTCGTTTTCATCAGACACATTAGACAGGTAAAAACGTTAAAATTCCGTTGTAGAGCGTTTCTAATATTATGTGTTGAGTGCTTTGAAAGAACAATATCTTGTAATTTTCTTGGTAATAACTATGGTATGAGAATTTGCCATACACTCATTGAATACATAGGATATGTATGAAGCCATGTAAGTATGTAAGGGGACTACATTTCGTAAACTGTTTCTCCTAATGTCTATCTCTACACATTCCCACATTCTGTACACATTCCAAACGCATTCTGTGATTCTAAACAAATTACGAAATTCTAAATGCATTATGACGATTTAAACACATTCGGGCCAGATATCTTACGTTGTCATTGTTAAAAACTTCTAATATTGCATATTTGTGAGCACGTTCTGACATTCTCTCATTGTTAACACATTCCGACATTCTGTCCCCGTGAACATATTCTGTCAATGTAAGCACACTCTGACTACTACGGAATGCATTTTTTACATTTGTACAGTTAATCTATATTTATTAGTTAATGTAAATTTTGATTTCATTTACTTTGTTTGTACGTATTCGACTCAGCATATCAATGTCAGTTTTCCCCCATATCATCATTTTTTCAGCTAAAACTGACAACTTTTTGTGCTTGCGCGCGAATAACTATCAAAGCACGACCAGATTTGGAAGATCCTTAACGAAAACTACATGCATGTACCAAATTTGGGCCAAAGTGGTTGCCATATGTTGTCACATGGACCGACGAGCGAATAAAAGGACAGACAAAAAACTCTTGTGGAAATATGACTGAATCTACTCATTCAGCTATGCAAAAAATTATGCAATTATCATAATGCTAGCATAGGATTGACAACAACATGAACTTTCAGATAGAGTTGAAATTTGGCATGTTGGAAAATTAAACGGTGCAAAGTATATTCAAATCTTCATTTAGATTTTGTTGATCGATTTTGATATTAAGAATGGATGCTAACTGTGGGAAAAATGTTAATTGCGGAGATTTTATTATTATTCTTGGATAAAGCTGATTGGAGGGATAATTTATTATGTATGCAAACTAAATGTGTACTTTTAAGTCCATTTATTATAAAAATTAATAATTTTGTAACATAAAATTTGACTATCAATAATTTTGTAGGAATCAGGGTGTTGGCTTCAGGTTTTGGAGCAACATTCATCCATCCACCTGAAATCTTTAATCTGTAATCTGTTGCACCATTTTGATAAATCTTTCCAAAATAATATAAGGTAGTTTGAGCGGGCTGAATCGACGTTATGCAGTTAATAATTATAATTTACATAGTAGGCAAGCAAACGCCATCGGTATTAATATTCACAATTGCAGATTACTACATTGAGCTTCTCATGTGTTGGTATTGGTAGTTTCTACACTCACCGCATTATTTACGTTATAGGAATATCGTATGCTGATAATTTGAAAACACATGTATACCTCCGACCAATCTACACAATAATCTTAATCAAGTACAACTTTCTACCGTTCAATAAATGGCTACCTATTGCATTTTAAACGCGTACTAACTGCCTTAGAATACAGTCCAAATGTCCTGCACAGCAAGATTCTATTGATCACCTAAAGAAATAATTTAATTTGATATTGATTGGTAATTTGGTACTTGATATAATGATTTTATACAGATAGCAGTTATGATAACATAGTAGGCAAGCAAAAGCCATAGGCACTATTATTTG
>JAQGAP010000985.1:0-24127 GCA_034697805.1 Orchesella bifasciata | reverse complement strand
TACAACTTGCTAGCAATTTACAGTTCATACTAATTCTTTTTTAAAGTTTTACGCTTCAAAATAATTTTTGCTTCCAAGTTTCGCATTTCAAACTAATCCCTTTCCCCCATTTTTACTATGTAGAATAATTCTAACTCCATATTTTTAAACACTCGCTCCTTCGTTTCAACTAATTAAGCGTTTTTGCCTCCAATAAAAAAATTTCGTTGTTCTAACTCTAGTGATTCAGAAGTGTTTGGCTATTCCAGAAAAATTCTCGTTTTTTACTCGTGTTCCTGAAAATTAGGAAATATTTAGCTCTCCTTAGGTTTACCCAGAAAATTTTTTACTGCCCTGTTCACAAAATCGGGAAGTATTGGGCTCATTCAGAAGATTTTCTGGTTTTTTCACTGTTTCGGAAAATCAGGAAATATTGGGTTCGCCCAGAAAATTTCCCGTTTTTATTGTATAGTTTTGCAAAATCGGGAAGTACTGGGCTCATTCATAAGATTTCCCCGTTTTTCAGTTTCAGAAAATCGGGAAATATCGGTTTCACCCAGAAAATTTCCCGTTTTTTATTGTCTGGTTTTGCAAAATCGGGAAGTACTGGGCTCATTCATAAGATTTCCCCGTTTTTTCAGTTTCAGAAAATCGGGAAATATTGGGTTCACCCAGAAAATTTCCCATTTTTTACGGTCTGGTTTTACAAAATCGGGAAATATTGGGCTCGCCTTCGGCTCGCCCTAAAAATTTCCCGGTAACCTCGTTACCGCGTTACCGCGGTTTTTCCACCAGCGTTTCCAGGGGATCACTCTCACAGAAATTATTATATTGTCGAGCCATTGGCAGTGAGGTTGGCGTGCTCTTGCTACTCCTTTAATCTAGTGTAAGTTCTTAGGAATATAGCCAATATGCATACTATTTCGGGGTATATTTATAGGGCTGAAATTTCGCTCATAAATGGCAGTTCATCCAATACTACCTTGAATGCCTATGCATATCGTCGTCGTCATCCTCATTGCACGATACGATGGGATGCGTGAATAGGTTGAAGTTGAAAGGATTGGAAATAACATAGCTCCCTGCTAAAATGAAAGGGAACTCGACTATAATGGGTTTTTTTTTCTGTGCGTGCTTTTCACTCTACTTTCTTTCTCTCTCACTCAACTCTTCACCATTGTGGTATGGTGTGGTGCGGCTTGGTGTGGTGAGGTATTATTGGCAGCTGTTCGTCTCCCTTTCACTCTTCCTATTTTAGAATTTGGAGGCAACCTTGCTGAGCTGCTGCTATATACCAGCTTGCCATTTCAAAGGAATACGGAGACAACGAGCGTAATAATAGTTGCCTATATAAAAAGCCGGTAAAAGTTTTCTGATGCCTTTTCAAGTTAAATTTAATACAAGGGAGAAAGCTTATATGATAATATGAAGCTATGAACTTATTTCAAAACAAAAAGCTTTTGTTACAAAACAGAGCAGAGGATATATTATGCATTATTCAAAACAGACAAGAGGACTGGCTCCGATTGGAAAGGAATAGAGTGTGAGTGACCAGCCATTGAACTGTTGTTTTGGTTTGGCTCTTATTATTTTCAAATCATAAACTTTCACTTTATTAAAAGACTGTTATTTTCCTTCCCTTGTTTTTTGTACTGCACGGGAACTTTTGTTGGCTGCGAAAAATATAAAAGCTAATACAACAGAAGAAACATGACATATCCATTTCAGTATAAAAAAAAGTGCATAAATTTTAAATGGACCGTTTAAAATTGAATGCATGAGCAATTCTAGTGTAATGTTTATCCAATATAAATATTGACATATTTTATACGTACATTATCTAAAAAATGAGACAAAGAGTTACTGTTCATGATTGAAATTGAACTTACTTTCAATTTTACTCTTGTTCAATCTATGACCGCTTTTGTGATCAGCTCAGAGCTCGTAGCGAGCTACCATAATCATTTTCTTTAAATGGCTGTCATACATGTCACGAGTAGTTTAATACGCCGTTGGCTATGTAAGCTTGAGAGTAAGCCATTATTCACATGTTCCCATTGATTCCATACAAAATTTCAGTGGTTATTGCTAAAAATTTCAATTTTGCAGAGCTCGCCAGAGCTTCCCCTTCTCTGTTCTCGTCCCTTTGTAGTCGTCAGCCAGTCTGATTGTGATTGTCAACTGGAGACATTGATGTGCCTTCAAGTGTAGTTAGTACATTCTGCATTTTATGCAGTACAATAATTGACAATGTGATGCAAGCAATGCGTCATTTCGTTGTTCACAAAAACAAAATGAAGCGTGTGTACATAAATATACGTACAGATATCCTATTTTTCTCTGCCTCGCATTCCCCCACAATTCCAACTGGAAAATAGAAAGCTATTTTTTTACTACTGAAAATGGAGAGAAAAACTATCTCTTGCAGGCATGATATGATAACACCAGTAGCAGCAGTACCAGAATAGTTGACTTTTTGCTTTTATTTCATAGTATCATTTTAAAACTTTTTCCTCAAAGAGAAAATGGCAGTACAGTATGCATTTTATGCATGCTTCCGGTGGCTGTTTCCTTGATATGAATTTAAGAGCCTTTTACCGTCACAAAAAAGTCTTGTTTTGGAATAATACTAGTTTTTACTCCCATTTCGTCTCGTGTCAGCATCCATACTGTTGCGCTTGAATTGAAGCATGATTTGCTTCATTCTTTCACCCTCCAGAATATTATTTTTAAACCATATATACTTTAATAACGCAGATAGTTGATCCTCAATTTCAGTACAGTATATCTAGTTTCAAATTTGTATTCTTTTAAAAGTCACAAGGCTTGAGGGCTCATAACATTTTATGTTTGTACTTTTTCCGACGGCTGTTTCTTCAGCTCGTAAAGTTATGCTTGGAGAAAGGAGGGAATTACAAAGGGAGAAAATCAAGACGAGATATACGTTACACTTCTCCGTAAAACAAACTTGACGCAATCAGGCAACGCAATACAAAAGGAATAACTTTTTTTTAACGGAATGTGAATGTGTTTCCCTTCTTTTCTCTCCACTCTTTCTATATTATTGTTGCCAAAAAGTTAAGTGTTAATTTTGAAGAAGGCACTGCTGACAGCAAGGAAAGGGAGTGAATTGTCAGCATATTTTATGATTATGCCAAACTTTATATTACTTTTTAGCAGCAGTGTGTGTACAGCTCAAATGAGAAGTTTTTTTATAAAGCTTTTGAATATTTTTCCTAAACATAAAAAAATTCTTTCATCACTCACTCAGCCATATTTATTCCAAGAAAGGCTCATTATTTGTTCTCCGGAACAAAAAATATGGGGTCATGTGATCCAGCCGAACAAATATCATCAATGGAAACTTTTTTTTTGGAGCAAAAACACTTACTTACTTTTACTAGCACATCTCATGCATATTCGTGAATTCATTTTTGTAAATAAACCATCATAAATAACACTCTCGTCATATATGCAACTTTTATGTATATTATTATTATTCAGCAAAAACGGAGCTTGAGTAATCGTTTCAAAAGTGAGAACTGAAATGCTTTTTATGTCCGCGTGTTGTTTGATGATATTTATAAAAAATAGTTTGAAAACAGATTATGAAACGACGAGCTGTTATGCGGATGATGTTGAATATTTCAACATAAAAAGCGTCTTTTCCAAGAAAAGACGCTTCTTCAAGCTAACTCGGGTTTGTGGAAAAGATGCAGCAGATATTTTTCATGAAATAAACATGAAACAATGTTGTTTAAATCTTGCTCATTCATAACACACTGCTGCTGCTGCTGAGTTTGAGTCAAGAATAAAATATTGAAAGAGGAAAAAATCCCAAAGAAAGTAGCATATTAAAGCGCATCATGCAGCCACGCAGAGTCAGTATGATGATTTATTAAAGACTTTAAATCTTGTGTAAACTTTAAAAATCCTGGGCATGCATGAATTCATGCATTTTCCCAAAAATAGAGCTAAAAACTTTGGGAAATCTACGTCAAACAGGACGTTGGCTTTGGGTTGGTTACCTGAATGAATTGTGGTTATCGGTGCTCATAATTTTTATCCTTATTTTAAAATGATTCTAACAACGCTTAGATTGGAAAGACAGTGTTCAGTAGTTTATACACATTAATCGTTAAAGTAAGCATGAATGTCTGTTTAAGTAAACTTCAGCTACTGGAAAACTTGGATTGGGTATTGGATTCCATTGCAACTTCCCGGAATAAGGAGAACATGAGATAGTAATGAGTTCAGAGTCCATATTATATTGGACAGTGCGGTGCGGAGTCCGGTTGCTTGCTCCATAATATGTCCTGATGATAGATAATGTATGCATTTATGCTACCACACTTTACTATGGACAGCGGACATGGGTTGCATACGTAAAAACATAAACGATGATCTATTTTCGTAGCTTTCTTGGAAAAAAGGAAAAGTGGCACGAGCCCCGCAGTCAGTAAGCCGCCCCATTCCCTATATAACTCATGCATATTGTATTATAAGTTGGTTGGAAGCAAAAATAGAAGTGTCAAATTTCCATTTTATACTCGCTCCGTTCCCTCCACACCATATTCGTTCGCCCGTCCAATCCATCCATCTTGATCAGCAGGGGCCTCTTAAAAAAGTGGATTTTCTAAATTTCTTCAATGAACGCAGCAGTACTCACCTCATTATTTATTAGTGTTACATAAAACCAGTGGGGAAATGGGAGACAACGGCTAGATATAAAAGGGATAATCACGTTTTAGTTAATTTGTTTTCTCAGAAATGGACAAACACACAAAATCCATTTCTCAGTACCAGGAAATTGACATGATATTTTGATTTAAAAAACACAGGTATTGAGACAAAATTCGCAGTAACTATGAATTTTTAAAGACCTAACAATGGGAAAGTCATCACGTTGCTGCTATCATTGAAAGCACTCCAGTTTAACGTGAAAAACAGCTTCAAAAGTTGAGTAAGGACAAGAAGGCAAGGAAAAATTGATGATAAACGTCATTTACCTTCAAAATATACAAGTATAATGATACAACGACGAAATACATTAAGTTAGTGAGGACGATATCAAAAAAGTTGTGAAAAATGGAAAGATAGTGTAGTTGACTGGGAGTCCTTTAGCTCTCTTCCTTAAGTGTTGTAGATAAGTAAAGCACATTACAAACAACAATAACAGCTCGAGTAAAAAATGTAATTCTACCTTGTTACATTCTTTCCCTATGAACATTTCCTTAATGGATCATGTCAAGAAGATGTGTGAGAAAAAGTAGCTTAGTAGCTGCTACTCTCTGCTTTTCCCTTTTCTGCCTTATTTACTGGTGGCCATTATGTAACAACATAACGGGTAAAATACACGGGGCAGCAAGTAGCAACCCGATTCCTTTTTTCCATGATGAAAATGAAGAATAAAATGGTAAAGTAGCCAAAGCCAAAGTAGGTAAGGTGAAGAAAAGGATAGTGGTTTGGTTTGGGAAAGGTCGAATACAGGAATATAGTTTTGGTTGTTTGCTAGCAGCCTTGTTGACGACGATGTTGAGGAAGTTGATGATGAGGATAGCGATGAAAGTGCTCTTCTAGTTCTCGCTTTTTTGATACATGATTTTTTTCTCTATCATCATGCATTAAAGGAGGTTACTAAAAATATATAGAGGCTCGCTGTGTCAATACCCGAAAATTCATGGGCGCTGCTGTGAAAGGAGCTGCTGATCCTTAGTTCATATTCCAATCCCAATCCTGTATGCATTTGGTGGCTTTGCCTAGGTGAGGTGAGGACCGGCGTTGGGCTCTTACATTATCCAGCTCAACTCAGGTCTATCCTTCTCAACCCTCCAAACTACAAACCAATTCTATCAATAATACATGAAAAAAGCTTTCGCAAACAGGGGCGCTTCTAGTGTAATGTAATGCACATCGGGAGTCATGGCTGGACTGAAAATGTGCTGTTTTTTAGTCATCTTCGTCTTGCTTCTCTTTGAGAACTAAAAAAAGCTCGCCTTTTAAAAGTTTTTTCTAGACTCTTTCTGCACTCAAAATCAATCGGAAATTTGTTCATCCATTTTAACCCAAGGTGGAAGAATGGGGGTAAAAGGATATCTGTTTGAAATAGGAGATCTAGTAAACAGTTAATCGAATCAGTTGCCGTCTACACGACTCACCGCTTTCTCCATCGCATCGTGAAAGTAGGACTGGAGAAGAAGAGGCGCAGCAGTGAACATGATATCTGACTACATTTGGATGTGCAAATTTGCGATTTGCAATTACACTAATCCACTCTCCTTTACTCATCAAACAACTAGCACCTTGCTGAATGAAAAGGATCCAGAATCCGAGTCTGCTTTAGCTCCGAAGCTCCGTCTGCATTGCTCTATTGTGTTAAGTTTCTCTAATGAATTCAAAATTCTGCAGAATTAGCCCATCCATAGGCCCATAATGTTTCCTAAAAGCTATCTGTTGATGAGAAATATTGTGCTTTGAAAATTTCACTGAAGCTTTTGCTTCTCGTAAAATACAGTATCCAACTCCAATCAGCTCATTGTGAGTCGACGACAATAAAATTAATGCGCCTTCCACCAAAAACCTATCGCGGCTGGTGATAGTTGATGGCACTTTTCAATAAACGAAATAGACTCTGTAGTTCTGTGGTGAAGTAAAGTACTCTCGCTTTACTTTTTCCTTCAGCTGAAAGCCAAATACTTTGAATAATGGAGTCTAAAATGGTATAAATGGCTTTTTAGCAACGACCAACAATGCTAATGCTCCTCTTTCGGTATCAACCAACCAATGCTATTATTATCCTCATATCTGCAGAACCCGACGAAACAGTAGAGCCAAAATCTTCTCATTGTACGACGATGAGGATGTGCCTAAATCTCTCCGTGTTGTGTGAACTATGAACAATAAATATTGCCACCAACGCACAATTTCTACGAAAGCAAAGACTGTAGGCTTTTAAAAGCGTCAGCGAATACAAAATTTGCAAGTTCAGCGGAGTATGCTGTACACATCAAGATTTCTGCTGGGATAATATGGATAGAGAATCAGCAAGACTTCCCCATAACTTTTAGTACATGCCAACGAAGGAGTTAATGCGCTGTTATTGAAATACACTCTTATACTCTCACAACCAAAGACAATTATTGTACACATGGACGAATAAGTATGGCCATAGCCAGCACTAATACGAGTTTCAAATTCAAAGCAGCAGCATCATTTTAACTGCTCCATTCTCCATTGAATGGCTTATTCGACCGCTGTGCTGTGGAGTTGTTGAGCAAAGATGTTTATTCATAAAGCCACAATATTACAATGAGTCCTGATTTGTAAAGAGGAGAGAGCCATTAAAACCTTTCCACTCGAGAATTAATGATGACCTCCGAGTCATATTATATGCGAGATGCTAAATGACTTCTGCAGCAAAACATGGTCGAAGTTATAAGCTAAATGGGATGCAATATGTGAGAAAATAAATTTTAATAGGTATACACATAAAAAATGGGATTGAGAAGAAGCACATTATATTTTGGAAGGATGGTGAAGAGTAAGAAGAACCCATTAGAAATAAAATGAATGACTTACACAATTTAGAACATTTGTAGAGCACTGCAAATAAGCATAGCAGAGTTGTGTGCATTATCCTATTATTCTGGGGCTGCAGTTTTATATTCAAAAAGTGGCTTAACTTTGTCAATAATCCTCATGATTTGATGTTATTACTACCACTGCGCTATAATAGCACTCTACTAGTACTCATCCAACAAAAACTTACGCTATTTATTATGTTGGTCAGTAAATGCACAATATGTACATTCTTTCTTTGTGCATCCACGTCTGCTCCACTCTTAACTACATTTCCTTTTTCTGAGCTCTGCTCTGGCTGTCTTATTAAGACTGAGAGGGATTGTGAGTGTGTGTGTGGTTTGGTTTAGAAATGAAATATGAAATATTGCAGATGCAGACTCTACAGACACAGTCATGTCTTCATGACGAGTACAAAGTTATAAATACCTACTTAGCAATATTAAAGCTCCGCTCCTTATTTTAAAAGAAAACTTTATTAAACTTTAAAATAGTAGATGCAATTGGTCTACCTTCGTAGAAGTTAGTTGGCTGGATAGAAATGTTTTCCTGAAATTTTTATGAATTCTACTCCACAGATAAGGGAAAATGGTTACGACGATGTGTGATGGGATGTATTATTTACAATTGTGAAATTAGGATAAATGGTCAGCCCACAGACAGCTTAGTACATCAACGAAAAAATGAACCAGACCTTTTCCCACTGCGCTACTGCAGTTCAGTCGGACCTTTAATCTTCGTTCACCATTTCATATTCCATCCCAAAGTCAGAACGTGATGGAAAGAATGCCATTGAGACAGATTAGAGACACAAACACAAACCGCTTCTTGTGTAGCAATCATATCGTATTCATATCATCATCATATTCATTCACATTGTGTTGTGTGAGTGACTAAGTATTATAAACACT
This sequence comes from Orchesella bifasciata, assembly GCA_034697805.1. Taxonomy (NCBI): domain Eukaryota; kingdom Metazoa; phylum Arthropoda; class Collembola; order Entomobryomorpha; family Orchesellidae; genus Orchesella; species Orchesella bifasciata. The sequence goes on along the minus strand of JAQGAP010000985.1, from coordinate 15,659 downwards.
AGGCCACTTAAACTTCGACCCTTGGCATTTCCCCTAGTTCCATCATCATAGTTTGTCCGACGAATAATCATGCTGCTACTGCACTGCTTCTTTTCCACTTCCTTTCTGACATATTATCTCTGACATGGCCTTTCCTATATTTCAGCTGGGTTGACATTACCAGGGACATTTTGATAATGGAAGGAGGCATCTTCTGGCTTAGATCAGCCGAAACTTTTTAAGACAATGTCTCTGTGAAATTTTCAAGCTGTTTCTTAGCAGCAATTAGACCGAATATTTTTATATTCGTATTCCATATTGCTTGGGGCAGACTGGAAGGGACCGTTTTGAATCTTCTTTGAGAATGAATGTGTCTGGCTTAATGATGATGGTGTCCTGCTGAAAGAGATAATGAAAGAGAGAAACAGAGTCTCTGAAAGGGCTTCTGGATCCGTCTGATTTACTCATTTATAATGACACAATGCATTTTTCTTGAAATATTAACAACATCCTTCATTGTCCTCTCTCCACACTCAACATTAAAGAGCCTCTAATGCGGAGACTGTTGAACAGATTTTTTGGCACTTATCGTCATTATCACCACGTTTGACTGACTCAGAATGTAAAAAGAAGGACTAGGATGGTAGTATATGAACCACTTAAAATTGTTTTCGCTTTTTGACTTAAAAGAAATGTATACTATCCATGCTTTGTTTCCTGAAATCCGTCTTTGTCTAATCTAAATGAGCTCACACATTAAAAACGAGGAAGAAGCCAACGAAAGGGAAACTCAAGAGCGAGTAGAAAAATAGGGGAAAATACAAGGAAATTAGACAGAAACGTTGTTAGCAGGGGCAAAAGGGCAGGAGCATTTTAGAAATTTAGGGAAACAACGAGCACGAGCGAAGACGAGCTTTAAGTTACCTACCTCACTGGTGCTGATTGTGATTTTTGTGAGCTTTATTTTTAAATACACATTAGCTTTGGTTTTCCTTTGAAATATGCTTAGTTTCTGAGATGAGATGAAGCAAACGCCCGTTTCTCTCTTCCACTGTCTTGGTTTAAAATTCCTTTGTGCACGTTTTAACAAATGATAAAGTGGAATTGGACATGTTATATGGAATGTATACACATATTTTGTATATAAATAGATAGGATGGTACGTGGCTGAGATTCTTTCTCTTTTATTTTCGTAAAAACTGCGTTAGGGGAACATACCAGATGTTTTGAATGGAAGCTATATGCTCATATTATGCAATCCAAAAAAGACACAAGAATAACACAATATCTCAGAGAGCGTGTGTAGAGGATTGTATGGATTGGAGCAAAATATACATAACATAATAGTTGTGTCTGAGAGAAAAGGGTAATATTATTAAATGGAGTTTTGAAAACGTGAAGCTAACCAAAAAATATGCTTTTCCGTAGCTTCTAGCTAGCCTACTCCATATATTTTTTCGGGAGGGGAATTTTATACGAATTTAGTGAAGGCATTTCAACCGAAAAATGTTTTGTAATATAAATATGTATACCTATATGTTTCTGACGCTCAGATTTTTTCTTCATGGTTGGTAAAATTACAAAAACAGATGCTGATTTTTCATCCTCTCTCTTTTAGCTCTGGGTGCTGAAACAGATGAGATATGATGAGCTCATGGATATAATATCCTGGTCCATGTGGTTTGTCTTGTTATTTATCCGTGTGTGTGTCTACACGAGGTTGGGTTTTAGGGAGATGAAAGAAGGAGAGTAGATAAATGAGTGCTCCCATTACTTAACTCTTCCACTTCCTCTCTTCTTCAACAAGACAAGAATAAGTAAGATGCTTGGTTTTGACGTTGTTGCAATGTGTGCAAAGAACACATTTAATCCGACGATGTGCATTCTAATACATGCATGTAAGAAAAAAATGATATAATGAAATATTCATGTTCTTAAAGCTGGCTGACTGGGAAAATAGGGTGAGATCACAAGTTGAGAAAACCGTGTTTGCTCCTCTTCAGAGGTCACTTTCCAAATTTATCAAGATTTATTGGCAGTATTCAAATTACCTGGCATGGAATAGCAATGCATAGGGACGGCCGTTATCCTTGTGCTCCTTTTTACTCGCTATTTTTATAAATCATACGATTTATTGGGTTTCCTTCTGTGGCCAGGCGTAGGCCACGTGTGCGATAATAATAAAGGTAGGGTGTTCTTTGCATTCAAAGTGGCAACTTTGAGAAATTCACTCGTTCTTAAAAAATCCACAACGTTTTTTACGAGAAACCTGTGTACCTACCAACAACAACTTATGTATATACCTTTGTTTTTGGCTTATGGTCAAGAAGAAACGAGAAAAAGGATAAAAAAGAGCTACTTTCATCGACCCTCTTCTTCTCTCCAGCAGGAGCACTCATGAGTTGCTTCAGAATTATCAAGAGAGAGCATCAAAGTTCCGTATAATTATATGAGAATTTTCACTGCTATACTCATACCAATTCCAATGTACATAGTTGCTAATGTGTGTGTGGTACACATCCAAACGTGCATCCAATCCTCCTCCATCCAATCCCAGAGAAAGTACAGCAGTCAGCCGGGTTCAGTGTCCGCATGTCTGCCCTAGACTTCTTTTTCCCTCGCTTCTTTTATTCCTCTCATGCTGATGATGATGACGACGACGAGGATGCGATGCGATGGTGCAACATTAGGTTTGAGCGTGCACAAAAAACTTCCAACTTTTTTTTTGTAGTAAAGAGCAGCTCTACTAGACTAGCTACTAGCTCCCATAAAAACACATCACATCAGAGACTCTAAAGATATGAAACGGAGGAAGAAAACTAGAACGAACTACTAAAATGTACTTTTGCTTACATCTTGTTCTTCATAGCTGATGACTACCATTTCCTCCATGCTGCTTCTATGTATATCTATACCTCTTTTTCTTCTCCACTTTCACTTTCATGTTCTTCCTCTCTCAAAACTCTAGAGTAAAAGTAGAAATGTTTTGGGGAAACTGCTCCTGCTCTCCTCAACTAGCTGATACATAGTCCCATTTTCTTCTCTCTCACTTGTTTCTCTTCCAGAATACTACTCAACTTCAACTACCTAACGAAACCCAGAGCCCGCCATGCCTTGCATGCATCCATGCAGACTTTGCTCTTCCATTATGTTATGTACATGCATAAAAAAGCGTATCTCGTTTTTGCCTACTGGGGTTTTCACAGAGCGAGTCTACAGGAAACTGGAAGAAGAGACAGTAGGAAAAGGGAAAATGTGTGCTATTATATACATTATAGAGGAGGAGAACTAGAGAACGTTTTCAACTCTTCCTGGGAATATAGAACATTTAGGAGTTTATAGGAGTAGTGCTAGTGCCATTACTAAAGAGATGTTTTCCATTACATCACATCCATTCTTTAGGTTCTATGCAAGCCAACCTCACCAAACCAAACTAGGAGAGAAGTACACACAAGTTTAATGTTGAGAAGAGAGATGCTTCTCGTTTTGTAGACACAGAAAGGCAAGCAGGAACCTACGATATCGACCCTGAGACGGGTCGATATCCTCAGCAAGCTGCCTAGTTTTGGGATTTTCTACAATGTACGAACATTCCTACCTTCATCTTTCTCAACCATGTATATTTGTACTCTTCAAAAACTGGTTGGTGTGCTGGTGGAGAAAGCAAAGTAGTATAAATAGTACAGACATTATAATAGATTTAGATGAATGCAGCAACTATAAACAGCCAGTTACATTAGACCTACAGTCCAGGTAAATTTTTGGGATATCGAGAATTTTACTACGAACGTTGAGCTACAACAACCGATACGAAGAGTTCAAAGTATTTTCTCACTGGCTAAATCGTAGACCAGACCAACATCAACATCAATGTCTGGTGAATCCCTTTGTTGTTGGGGAAAGTTTACTAGTTTTATGTCGAGCTGGGCGATTTTCTTTGCCAATATATTATGTATAATCTTTGCGTCCGTTTGTGTTTGAGGGCTTTCACTCCGTTTGGACATGATACTGTCTGTCGGATGTCGTGAGAGTTTTTGTAGTTTGAATCGATGTCTACAGTTAAACGAATGAAAATGTTGACAAGTTGTACTTAGCCTTTAATTCCGAAGAGACGCACAAACAAACTTTTGAGTTGACAGCTGGAAATGAAATGAAACATGGTTTGCTTTAAAGTTCGGTTCATGAAGAGAAAGTGGTTCTGTGAAAGTTTAAAAAGTTGAGTACAGGTAACGCACATCTCGGCACGACATGTTTTATCTTAAAAGTTTTCCGATGCAAGCCAGCCTGTGACAATCATTATGATATTGCCCTTTAAAATAGATCAACTCTCTTGTGACTACAGTCCTGATGAGAAAAACTTTCTGGACACAATGGCTCAAGTTGACTGCTCATGTTCATATTACATTTTTGCATTACTTCCTTAAAACGCACATTTCCTCTTCCTTTCAAGTAAATGTGATATGCGCTGGCTTCCTTGATGGCAGTCATTTTACTGAATTTTCACGGCACACTATTTTTAACTTCCAATAAAATACTTTTTTGGTGTAGGAAATGCACACTAATTTAAAAGTGAAAGTTTAGTATTACATTTTATAGCAATTTTATGTGTATTCCATCCAGACATTTTTTGATGATGATCCTCCCTAATGGTAACTTCCAAATTTGACTTCTCACTTCCTCCAGAAATGTCCGTCATGATCTGCGGTTTATTACGTGAATGGTGCTCTTATGACAGGAGTGATGTGACAACGATGATGATAAAATGGGATTTTTCTCTCTTTTCACTGGCTCATTCATGCTCGATATTATGAACCCTCCTGTTTGTCCCATTTTTTCGCGTCATGCTTCTTCCTATCACGAGAGAGTTGAGTTGAGCACAGGGGAAATTTTTGGTGGTAATATGAGTCTACGTGATTCAGCAATGTGATATGATATGGGGAATCATGATGACAAAACCTGGAGTTCTAATAATAATACCTCTAGAATGGCATGCTACATTTCTATCATCCACATGTGAAGATTTCCCCTTATTTTTTGCAGCTTAGCTATCATTCTGTCATAAAAATAGTTTGGAGAGTTTTCCCTTCGATTTTTTTGGGGGAAAGAAAAGAAAGAAAAATTGCAAGATCAATAATACTCTCTCTCCAAACCATTTTTGGTCTTTTCTTTCTCAAACAGCATGGTATACTCGTGTAAATATCGACCAGTCCTCAACTTTCTTTCTTTTTTAGCCTTTCCAAAACTCACAATCATAATCAGTTCCAAACATACCCCTATCAATTCTCCAGTTGTTCGTTTCTAAAAATGTTTGGTTGTAGTAAACCATTCTTATGCTTCTAAGCCTTATCTGTTGTATGCAGAGAAAGGAAGAATGAAAACGATGGTAAATGGATGGCACGTGCAGATTTTTGCAGAAAAGAAAAAGTGTGTGGAATAGACAGAAGGGGAAATGGTAGAAACACAGTTTTATTTTGTTTCCCTCAAGATAAATTGGCGTCTTTTGCCAGATGTCAAGTTTGATACTGAAAGGGAATTAATATTGAGGAGGCGTGCGAAGCTACTCAAAGGCCAGGGCAGACCAGAATGTGATTTCAATGAAGCCTATATCGATTGGATTATGGATTATTTAAGAAGAGTAAATACACCATACCACATCACCCCACACAGCATTTAGCATAGACTCCTACGCCGCTCTCGAAATCTAAGTAAGTATAACTTATTCTTGGAAGAAGAAGGAAAGCAAGCGGAGAAAGCAGGAGAGAGTGGGAACGAACTGGAAAGCTTTTTTGATTAAGGTTCTTAGCCAAATTGGCCTTCATACTTTGGAACATTAGTGAGCTAAGTCGACACAGGAAAAATCTGGTGTTTGAACATTAGCCGGGATGATGATGATGAAGGCGTTAGGGACATGAGAAATCGTAAAACTTGTCTAAGAACAATGTAGCAAGTAACGTGTGGCATTGGAAGGAAAAACTTGTTTCAAAAGAGAAAGTGAAATAGGAAAACGAGTGTGAGGTCACATACATAATCCTCCATAATATATAATCACACCCAACATTAGTATGAGGCACGGAGACGGATGAGAACTGGAATGGTCCAAAGGAGTGCAAAGAGTGCAAAAAGGAAGCAAATACCAGTTATCAGATGTTGGCAGCCGTGATTCCCTCAGCAAAAGCCGTCCCCATTGAGTGACAGCTTTTGCCATGAGATTTGATGGGAAATGGGAAAAAGTCAGCAACAGCAGGAGCACACACACTACCGCTACCCCATGCTATGGGAGAACACACATTCTTCCTAAAACTAAACCAAGAAGGATCATCAATAGAAAACTTGTCAGTATTATGCTGCTCTTGGAAAAGGAGGAAAGGAAGCTGAGTTCTTAATATAAGCACAAACACAGTTTATTTTTTTCCATTGCATGCTCACTCGCTCTGGGTGTGAGAAACAGAAAAATTGTATCGACATCTTCAACTCTTTTCGGGTTTGGTGCGCGGCTCGGTGGCACAAAGATGAATGTTCTCTTATTCTTCTCCTCTCTCTCCCTCTCTCATCTACTTACTTTCTGTCTTTATCCAGCAACCAGACATAAACTCCTTTTATTCTTTTCCCTTTTCGATTCTTTTATTCTGAGAGAGTCTTGCCGCAGTTTGCCCATAAAAGGAAAGTGTTGTGGAGTTGGGCTATTGTCAATAATGTATCCTTTACTTGATACGTATGTACATAATATGAATATACGTAGATGGATGGAACGCTGGAAATCGAAAAATAAAAACAGGAGCAGTTCTTACTCTCCTGGAACAAGGTAGTCGGGAAGAAGAATGGGACTACCTATACAAAGTTTCCATATATAGCAGCCGTAAAAGGGATCACTAAGGAATAAAAGATGCGGTCGAAAATGACAGCAGAGTCATTTCCAGTTATCGGGTTTCGCCTATTCCTTCTATTTTGAGGGTTGGGATCCCTATACAGTCATCCATATCCACTTCCCTTTTTCCTGCCATAATTTGATCCGTTTTTCTTGTGGTTTTTTGGTTGTCCATCCATCTATCTACTAGATATATCCATCTGGCAATGCCATCTTTGTTTTTCTTATTACGAGATCCTTTCAACCTCACTCACATTTTGTTTTATGGGAGCCAGCACAAAAATCAACTTAGGAGCAGCAGCCAAACTGAGAAACTTTGGAAAAAAAATAAGAATGCTTTTGTGTCGGTTGGTTTTTGGTTTGTATCACGCAGTCAAAGGTTGAGTGAGCCAGAACCGGAGAGTTATGAGTATGACGCTTGAATTGTATATTGCATTTGACATGCGACTGACACTCATGTACACTGAGTTTTTTCCTCCAAGACACAAAAAACTCAGTTTTAATTCCAATGAGAAAAGTGGAGAGACAGAGCGTCATAGGTAGTTGAAAGAATGCAGACCACAAACCAGACAAGACGACTTCTTCTTGTCTCTCAGGGTTGAGAATAAACTCTGAGAGTATTTCCTTGAGACTGATTTTTTTTAGCAAAGCTGAGTTGACTTGACATATTATTTCATCCTCATCATGAGCATGGAATTGAACAAAGAATCTTAGCTGTTTGGGTTTTGAAGCTCCAGACCATAATAACATATGAAATTATCTGGAACAATAAAGCTCCAAAATGTTTTTAAACTGTTTATCTCGACATGTTAATAGCGCTTGATGTTGCGAGACACATTACATTTTTTTGGGGGATTCAATTAATTTGCCAAGCTTTACTGCTCCTTGTCTCCTTCTCGTCGGCGTCTCTCCCAATTTAGCATTCCTGGAGGAGAGAAGATGGGGTGCTCCAAATTTGTGAGAACAAATTCAGCACCACTTCTCACTTAATCACTTGTTTAACTTAAATTTATTACATTACACGCTTGACCTATTGCAGATAACCTCGTAAATGAAAGTGCTCATGGTATCTTGTGTATGTAGTTAAGAGCACCAACATTTTTAAGTAGCATGAGGAAGATGAAGTCATGTCAGACGAGACAACAATAATAATTACTTTGGAGCACAAAAATGTAGCTGTTTGAGAGAGACAAAGGAATTATGCAATGGAAGAAGACACGAAGAAGTAGTGAATGAAAGACGTTGTTTCATTCCGGCTGAACTTTGAACATATTTTTCTCTCATTTTTTCAATTGAAGTTGTGTATAAGCTCAAAAAACAAAAATGGTCCATTTGATCGGTCTCTGGGTTTTGTTGGAAATGCCATCGAAAGTATTAGTAAATACTCTGTTCTAATCCCGGCTCCGACTCGAGATGAAAACAGGAAGAATACTTAGGAGGAAAATGTTTTTTGGTGGGGATGGAAAAAGTTTCATACTCGGCGATACTTAAATTTGGACTTGTAACAACGAGTGATAGGGATAGATATTGAGCCCAACGACAGTTTGTTAAGATACCCAGCGAGCCAGCTCTTTCGGCAGTAAAGGGAAACACACAAGAATTTGAAATGTTCCATTTGGAATGAGTCACATTTTATGTCTTCATTACGAGCAATTGTTTACAACTTCATGTCCGGAGGTCCCTTCTCCAACGCATCTTTCTGCTCTTTTAAGTTTTAAAAGCTTTGGTTGCCTCCAATGTACACTACCATTCTGATGAGTTGAGCCAGATACTCTCAGCATGAAACATGTAAGTAAGCTTGGCAAAAAATATTGACATTAGGCGCCTTGCTCATGTCTCGAAATGAGAGGAGGATGGGTGGGAGCCCAGCAAACGGATGTAATGTGGTGGCAGTGTGTACAATTGATAGGAGCCGAGTTAATTACCCTCGTAAAGCCCGTTTAAATTCATTTCAATTGATTTTATGGACGGGGTTTGTATACACACTGTAAGTAAATGCCTGTAATTTACCAATGATAACATAATTCAGTTGAGAAACCAGAAATAAATGGGCATGTCTGGCTGGTTGTAGTCATAAAAAATGGGAATTCCCACGCGGAGGAAGTAAAATGCTGGTGTTTGTGGATGTAATTTCTGACTCATGTTATGTACATAATTCTTATCGGACTCTCTTCGTGTGGTCGATAAAAACTGAAATTTACAGACGCTGTAGCATCCACGGGAGGTCATGAGTAAAAGTAAAAATATTACATTAGTTAGTAAAAACTCAATGTCTCCAGTTGATAAAGGATCTGGTTGAATGTAAAATTTTATCAACTTCTAAATTTTAAATATTAGCAACGAAACATACCAATAATTTTCGTTTTTTCTGTTTTTTCATTCCAACATACTAGAACTTTCAAATATTTACTAGCTTTATGAAATTTTTGATTAATTTCGATTTTTTTTGTGAAAAAAAACGAACTTTGAAATCTTTTACTATATCCTCAGGAGCAAGGTAAAGCCCGGAAAATGCGTCACTCCTCTCGTATTTCAATATAAATGTTGCTACTGCTTATAGCTATCATATTGTGATGGTTCTTGTAGCATGGATGCATGGCATGACATCGTTTGTCGGATGACATTCATTATGCAAAAGCAATGTTGTGTTCTTCAGCTCCAGTTTACGGCTGCCTCCCGTTCCAACCAGCAGATATCAGTTTTAAACAAGGCACATTCGCGAATTGCAAATACATAATTCAAACTCATCCTGCTTCCTTCCCCCCTTCTCCTCCAGTGTCTAGAGTTAAGTATTTACAGCGCTCTCCATTTCAAGTCGAAACTGTAAAACGTGCGGTGTATCAAAGCATAATGTAGTTTACAAAAGGGGAAATGAAAATTGCTCATGAATCATGACAGCGGTAATAAAGCACGTTTGTGTATGGATTTCACGCGTGTGGGTAGACTAGTAGAGGCATCGTGTTTTCCGATGACGATGCAGAACAAAGGGGAAAACTTGCTCATGAAAAGTGTAACAAACTGGGGAAAGTAGCAAGCGGTGCATTGTTTGTTGTCTTTTTCACTCTCTTCTCTGTCACGTTGGATGTAATGATGTTATAGGCGCAGTTTGTCTTATAGCAAATCCCCCAAATGCAAAAATACACCGCGATGCGTTGCAACTACTCATGCATACACCATAAACCCTTGTTACATTATGCAAGGTGAGTGAGATGCACATAAAAGACATGTACGTACTTAATACTGCACAAGTAATTGATTGATTTGTGCCCAAATGTTTGTGCATGCATGCATGGATTAAATGCCAAGTTACAATAATATAGGATTTCAATAATATTGCATGCTTAGTAGATGCTATGTGGCCTAAATGTCGACGAATATACTTCTGTGGGGCTACAGCAGAATAATGCAAATTAAGTCAGAGTATTTGTTTGATGAAGCGTGCCTTGGTAAACTTCATGAAATCACATTGTTCATCATATTTCATTGAAAAAGAACGAATGTTCTTGTATAATATGCATTGCAGCAGAAAAACAAAGGGGATTAGATATGGAAGTCGTACTATAAGGTTTTAAATGACGGTGATCGGGTTTAAGTACATTTGAGGCTCACAATAAACTGCTGGAGGGGAGCAAGTGATTAAGCGTTTAGAAATGTATGAAATCGTTCATTGATCACTCCATAAATTTCTTACAAACACCATTAAGGATTTGTTACCTTAAAACTGTTTTCTTTGAGTATGAAATGAACATAGCAGCATAAAAGACACTAGTATAAGGCTTGAAGGGAAATGGGAATGATGCTCGTAAAAATTATAGTGGAATTAAAGAAATGCTCAGTTATTTTAATCCATTGATTCTCAATATTAATTTGATTTTCATTTTCTCCTACTCACAGGCCTGTTACGAGTTGGAGCGGTGCCTGAAAGAAGATCCATATCCAAAATGTCGTCACTCTAATCCGTCCTTTGCCGACCTGGGCTTAGACAGCTCCGTCCGGGACCGCCGCGACTCATCCTCGCCGAAACTCAGCGACGCCGAGGAGGAAAGCAGTCCCCTCGTCGTCTCAAAGCGGAGAGCCACCTCCCCCTCAGACTTTTTACAGCGGAGCCTCCTCGAGTTCAGCGACAGTAACGACTCCCTCGACGTGCTCAGCTCCGGCTGTTCTTCCCCCTCCGCCAACGAACTGACTTCAGATGTCGACTCCGACGTGATCATCAATGGGGGTGTGATGCTCCAACCTGTGAGACGAAATAATCACCACAATAACAACAACAATAATAATAATAATAATAATCACCATCATCATAGTTCTAGTTCTAGTGGAAGTAGTAACAGTAGTGGGAATAGTATTAGCAACAAAAGATTTGCTGAGCATACCGCCGTTTTGTTCCATGGACCGCCTGCCCTCATCCTAGCTCGTCCAGCCACCGGCAACGGAACCCATCATCATCATCACCACCACCATCACCACCATCATCATCCCACGGCAACAATCAACTTGGCCGGAACCACTTGTGCAATTGCGACGATAAGCAGTAACACCGCCGCCACCGCTCTCAGCTCCACGAGCAGTTCTTCACCAAGTTCCGCCACTATTAGCCATAGTGTTACCGGCGTTTCTTCTGCCAACACCACCTCCACCAATAATAGCCGCATTATTAGTAGTACCGCCTTGAGTAACTGTCTGAACAGTGTCACCAGTGCGAGCAGTAGCATAATCAGTAATAGTATAGGTACCACAAAGTCTTGTTCACCCATCAGTTCTTCTCCTTTAGTCACCACCACCAACAACTTGTCCAGCCAACCCCCACCTCTGCCCCCAACGACAACCACGACCCCGCTGACCTCCAGTAGTAATACGAATAAAATTGCTCCAACCAACAACAATCTCGCCACGGCGTCAAATACAAACAACTCACCCATTTCCAGCGTGTCCCCCACCTCTGTCCCTACCCCGACGAGTGGGACGCGAAACACCAAGAATAATAATCGGGCGACCACCGATGACTGTTCAGAAAAGAGGAGGAATCACAGATGTATGTATCCAGGATGCAAAAAGATGTATACTAAGAGCTCACACTTGAAGGCACACGAAAGAACTCATACAGGTAAGAATGTTGTCCTGTTTTTTGCACTTTCTCTTTTCAAATGGGACTTTCTCCACTAAAAAGATTATTGGATAAAAGTGAGCGGCGTAAAAACGGAACATTTCATGAATGGATGATGACTATCTCCAACTTCCGAGTGTGGATGGTTGGTTATTTTGGGGCTACATAACACCTTTTCGTCTTTAGAGTAATGTAGTCGTCATCTCTTTTGTGGTGACCCAAGGGATTCATAGATTCTTTTAGTGAAATGACAGTCCTCTCCATACCAGTGGCAATACTGCTGCTGATACTATTGTTGCATTTTGCAGAGAAGAAGAGTATTACGACAAACCAGACCACAAAAGAGTTTTAACCGGTTTGAAGAAAGCCACTAAAATAGAAGGCCAAACCACACATATCTTCTTCCACTTTCCGACTGTAATTCCTTCTTCTCTATTTGTGGATGGTTCACTATCATCATCTTCATCTCTTGTTTGTGTGTTTGGGAATGCTCCTCGTTTTTTTATGTGTGGGAGAGCAAGAGCACCAAGCGGCAGCGTGACAAAAAAGGGAACAAGCAAATAACACGCCGTTATGCCTTCACACAACAAGCTTTTTCCATCTCATTCCCAATCATCCGTTCCCAATTTCCTCTTGTCCATCTGTTTTCATTTCAGCTCTCCCTTTCCCTTTCTCACATTTTATGCCCTCTGACTTTTTTATTCCTTTTTTGGTGGTGGTGCTGTGCATATCAGCCAGCTTCCTCCGTAAGTGAGCAACTTACTTTCCTCGAGAAGGAGAAGAATAAGTAGAGAGAAAAAACTCATTCTCAAAAGAGCGTAAACATTTAACTCGTGTCATAAATATACTCACGGAGCGCATTCAAAACGACGGGAATGTTTTGTGAGACCTTGTCTATTTGTAGAATGCATGGTACGCTGAACATACGGACGTTAATATTTATATTCATGTATTGCATAATATATTGCGATTCTCTCTTTGGATCATCTCATCTTGCAGGATGGAGGAGGAGAAGTAGCAAGCAAGCAAGAAGTACCTAGACGTAATTCCCGAATATAAAAAAGAATATTTCATTCATCGCTCTCCTTGTTTATGAGCATGCACCTCTTCGGAATGAAAGGCCATGTGTGTATTTCATTTTTTATTGAAACAACAAGTCAAGGGAGAAGATGAAGAAGAACAAGCGGAAAAAATGAAATGAGGAAGCTCTTTGTCTGTGAGAATTTCTTGATGATTCCTTCAAGTGTGTGTATATTTTCGTCGAATCATAAACAAAGCAACTTCTCCCTGCTTGTTTCATCTTCTACTTTCATTTTTCATGGGAGGAAACAACCAACCATCTGATCGGAAGCTGATATTTGGAGCTTTGAAGGGAAAAATATTAAAGGCTTGAATTGAACGCTGGATGGCGACGTTATCTATTTCTCAAATATATTTATTAAACCGTATAGACTGTAGGTATATTGCAGGATCTCGTTATGAGTGTAGAATTGCATGTATACGATCTACGTCAATAATTCCGTTAATTTTTTCCAGCCCAGCGAAATAAGCAAGCTTATGAAATCATTCATGCAAAGTAATAATACGAAAAGCAACGTAACAGTAACGGCGTATGCATTTCCAAATTTTGAACACGCTGGAAAAGCTCTAGGAAAAACATAACCGACGTGTAAAGGAAGCAAGAGCGGAAATCCCATTATGACAATAAGAAAACGAAGGCGATTATTCACAAGAAATATTACAAGTACCCTTCACCAACATAATAATATCTTTTCTCTTTTTATGTATATGGCGCACGGTTGGTTTTGCTTCTCGAACGGTTGAATAGGGACATAGGTAGGTGCTTTGAGCTTTGTGATTTTTCCTCAAGGAGAAGACGACTACAAAACGAAATGGATTTTATGAATGTTGTTTGGCATTCGCACAAGTTAGTTGAAGATGTATAATATTATGGTGCATATGCATGCACCAAACACACTAAACTATGCTGTGTGTAATGATACCTAAACTTCTTAACGTTTTCAGCATGGAAGAAAGTCGTCGTAATGTTCTGTTCTTGCTGAGCCTGTCAGCAACTTTTTCCTTTTCTCCAGCACCATAAAATATAATTAGTTAGTGCACGTGTATGGCATTTTCCTTAACACTCAAAGTTAAGAATAAAAGTTAACTGATTTTTGAGCAAATGGAAGAAGAACTAACTGGGAAGCTAGAAGCTATACTACCTGCGTATAAATATACTCTCTCGTAACTGGTACGTAATGTAACCTCATGGCTGCTGATGTGATGATGACGACAAAAGACGACGCTAATGATGGCGAGGACATCGAGCTTTGTTTCAGCTTAAGTTTCCTCTCTCTTCATGGTAGCTAGGCTAGCTACTTGGCTCCGTCTTCTATTTCTGACAGACTGATTCTTTTGAATGAACTTCTTAAGTGAAGACGAGCGAACGAAGAAGGAGTGAGTGAGTAAAGTGGGAACAAGCATGCATGCATAATTACAAGCTCATTGGAAGCAAGAAGAAGAAGAAGGAGAGCTTATTATCGTAGATTTGTTATTATTAGATCATCACGAGAGAGAAAATGTTGCATAAAAAGATGACGGCTGACTTGGTTTGGTTGGTTATTCGCTGGATAGAAGCAGTTTGGAGTTTGGAGCAAACTACCTTTTTACTACAAGAATGAAAGGGAAACTGAATAAATATGCAGTCTAGAACCCATCAATGGTTTGATATTATGGAGTGCAATACGACTACGAAGATTTCAACAAACTCTTCTACTCTGCTTCCATGCACTCCATTCCCATTATTATTTAAAATGCGGTAGTGAAGCAGACCAATCTGGTTTTAATTGGCCGAGTAGTCAACCTAACTTAAGAAGGTACAATTTATACCTGAGAAGCATGACGCTAATTATATTTCCTAAATTATATCACGAGCACCAAGAAAAGGACGACAATTAACAAGCTCCACTGCACTCTGTACTGACGAAATTGCTACTATTTTAAGTATGTATTACACAATAGTCAAGTCAGCCATGTGGTGCATTGTGTTGTAAGTTGTAATTCAAATGCAGTTTGTTCAAAGCTCGTCGTTTCAACAAAAGGTGGATTGGATGTGGGTCGTAATGGTTTGAAACGGATGTTACGTAATGTGAGCCAAATGTTTTCACTTGCTAATCTCCACTTAGACTCTAATTTTAGGAGTTACATTGCAAGTCAAGAATACATTATGTTTCAAGGTGATTTTCCGTTTTTCATATTGATACGTAAAACGAGGTTGTTGAAAGCACATTATGTAGTCCATTTAAAGTTATTACAATAGCATGAGTGGACAAAGCGGTCTTTTTAGCGACAAATCGATAGACAAACAAAAGCTGTGGTTATTTTCAGTTACAACGAAAACTAATTATTATGATCCGGATACGTTTTTTGAGCAGTTTAATTTTAATTATGAGCATATCAATACAGATTTTATGATGACTTAACTTGAAGCATTTAACATATAAAACGGAGCCATTACGGAGATTTTATCTACACTGGAAGATATTAAATTGTTGCAGTTTTAATTTTTAGACGGAATGTATGCATTACATAAAACTACGTGTCGATACTTTGCCCTATTTTTCGCCCCAGCTCTGTTGATAACTAATACTCAGCTGTAGAGAATGTGCTTAATCTATTTCACTCCCTCCGGAATAGAATTTAAAGTAG
>JAQGAP010000984.1:0-24136 GCA_034697805.1 Orchesella bifasciata | reverse complement strand
CCATTGAATTTGAATCCCGTTCGGATCCAGCAAGGTTTACCGAAAAATTACTACGAACTGACATTTTCACTGCAAACTCAAGTTTATGAAATATACAAACTTGGTTATTTTTATATTAATGCGTAGGTAATTAGGATTGGATTTTGAAGAAAAAACTGAAAATTTCACTAAACACTGGAGAAAATTGCAAGTGGATGTCCCCAGAATAGTTTTGCTATATACTCATGATCGGGCAAAATGTTAGTGTTATGCAAACAACTAGCTCTAAATGCAATGCTTTCAACATTTCTTGTGTAAACTTGGGATAAATTGCTATGTGGCTATTTTGTGTCAAGAAAATGTATTTTGTCTCTCTGTGAAGACGTGTTGACGTCGAAGCATTAGTACCTAAAACAGTACTGTATTTATGCGGCTTGAAATGTAATTTTATTACAAATTACAATTCAGAAATGAACATCCAAAATTACAATTACAAATTACATTTTTACAACGATATGGCTGGCATTACATATTACAAATTACGTAATTTGTAATTTTATTACAAATTATATTACTGTAATTCGAATTACTAACATCTCTGGATGGACGCTATATTTATGTTATCATTGGAAGTATGGTATTTTGATAAATATTACTATCTTACATGGCTGCATATCGCATTATATATATATTCTTTTATGCACTATGTGGTCTATTGGATGACAAAATTTTGCATGTGAAAGGTATGCATTGCATGCTATTGTGTCAGATTCAGAATCAAACAAATTGACATTGAGTTTATCTTATCCTTTTTATTATCAAATTGTTTTCTGGGTATGCATAATGTACGTAATTGAATAACTTGCACTGCTAGATTGAGATAATTCGCTAACGTCATTCCTACATTTACGTTTCTGTAAATTTGTCACCATCCACATATTTTATTATGCAGCTTGCGACAATTTCTCTTCATCTGGAAAGTCATTTAAATTGCTACTTAGCATTTTAGTGAACTCTACCAAAATGTTTGGAAATAAAGTTGGGTGCTATTTGCTCTGCAGTTTTTTGCTGCAAGCAGCATTTTATTACGATAGTGCAAACTCAAAACTATTTAAAATAGAGGAAGCAACACATTTGAGGTCATCAGATTTCGAATATCCAGTAAATACCGAGGTGATCGATGTGGTTTGGTTGTTCCACCATAGCATCAGATTAAAAATTAACGACTTTCACTTGGATGGACATAGTGGAGACTTTGTTCTTATTTCCGATCTACCCCTCCTGTACGCAGACCAGTTTGAAAATAGCACTTCTGATGAAGACTACGTAAGCAAGTTGGCCGATTCTATTTTGACAAACCAAGGGCTACTCTTGTCATGGAAAGTTAACAAGACTATTGAGGCTTTGAATGCACGTGGAACTTTTGTCTTGTTCCATAGTGAAGCCAATGTTCCTGGTTCCACAGCTTCGTTTAAAGGATTTGACATAGAAGTTGTGAATTTGGGTATGTCTTGTTAAGAACGATGAACATTTTACAACAATTTGTAGTTACATTCGATTATAACAATTTGTTAATGCAGATGATGCAAGAACTACAACTACTTCTACCACACCCGATCCAATAATTCCAGAGAGACCTGATCAGCAACTTTACATTTCCAAATTTTTGTCATGCATGCATCCGGTTGAGGTTTGTGAAACTGTATTTGTACATATGTTCTACTTTGTAGATTTCAAGAGTATTTTTTATACTGGGTAATCCGTACCCATTTATGTTTCTAGTTTTTCAACAAGACAAATATTTTCAAAACAAGGATTGCACAAATTGCAACTGAGTATTGTTCTGAAAATAACATCCACCTTCAACTAGGAGACATTACGTAAAATACATCATTTGAGCTTTTGAAGAATCTCCTAATTATCTTATATGATTTTCATGCTAATTCCTTTTCTTCTATGTTCAATATTCAGACCTCAAGAAGTTAACATTCCTGGTCCAAATGAAGGAACGTATGCTGGTCTTCATTACTGTGATTCCAGTTGGGCTATATATAACTCCTGTGTCGAAGTAACGTTTTCAATTTTAAGGGTGGAGGAAGGAGACTACGTTTTACCAGCTAGAAGACTTGAGGAAATGTGGGCATCAAAGTCGGAGAACCTGAGACAGTACGGCTACTGTCCATACAGTCCCCCAAATGAATTGCAGGATTTGAACACGGTTATTTTTATCGCATTCTTCATGGGCATCATTATAAGTTTAGTGGCTTTGTCCATCGTCGTTTGGCTTCGAACCCAATCTTTCCTTGTGTTTAGGTAAATAACGGCTTCAATGGGCCGTAGTATGCAAATATTTGATTGAATTAAAACAAGCGACTATTATAATATTATGCCTATTTTCTCGCCAATTAGGAATCGAAGAAATGATACAGGAAAAGTTGTCGACGATGAGCCATCCGCTCAACCTAAATTTTACGATCCCCAAAATAATCCAATCTACAATTTCATTCCAACCACTGTGAAATCTTACACTCCAGGTAGTGAGATGTATCCTGGGGGTGACTACCTTGGAAGATTAGAACAGGTAGATGAAAGGCGATCTTTCACAGAGAATCCGGCATTTCAAGATACTCATGCTGAAGTTGAGGTTTATGCATTTGATAACTCCGGATTCGAGCAGGATGAGGGACCTTCAAGAAGGTATGCATTTATAAGTCAAAAACGTTCTTGGTCTGCATGAACAACAGAAAATATTGACCGAATATATGTTTCTGCTTTCATATGTGAAGGAACGAAAACGAAGACGCTGATGAGTACCTCATCATGCCAAGAGTTATCCCAGGAAGTATTTCGGATACAGATGTTTGATCGAGATGGGTTTTGATTGAAATATTGAGTTTTTTTTACAATACAAAAAATTGTTGTTACCTAATTTTCCGCTATTAAAACTTACGCATCTTAAGCAATATGAATAACATTTTGCATATAGATTAAGCTTACTTGGCCAGTATTCCTTATGGCCTGTAATGATTTTTAACATGAAAGTAGTTACACGCATAAACGTGTCATGCAAGCAAAGCAGACAACTTTCACGCTGCGCTGCGGTGCTCAACGGAAACTTGTACAGAAGAACCAGAACACAGTCATAGATGTGGATACATAAGATCTTTATAGGGGTTTTAGTTTGGTTATACCCACGTTGTTGAAGGAAAAGAACAGGAATCAGAACAAGGATAGAAGAGTAGCAGCGTAAAAGCGAAGGAGGGATCCGTTCCGTTCGTTAGCGTTTTGTAAAGTACATTGTCCTTGCAAAATTTCGAAGTGACAGTTGAATGAGATGCCTGTCAGGCACCTGACAGTTCACACGACTCAAATTCTAGGCAGTTCTCATTTGTCCCTGTCTATTCCTTGTCTCCGCTTATTCCCCTGTATCTCCTGTCTGCCCAATGTTTTCCTTTTGCATATAAAATTATTTTTTACTGTATTTTCTGCTTTCCGAATTTTTATCCCTATTTCTTCTGCCTACTTGCTCCAGCATACTATACAGGCAGATAGATACAGAAGAGGGAAAGGGGAAATTCATTGTAAGTAAGCATGCATACGATACGATATACCATATTTCCTAGCTAAAACTTGCCCTTCTCCCACAGACTTGTGTATACATACATATCTTATGGAACATGACTTAAACCTCGGCCATATACATACAAAGCCGATTTGATTCAGTGCACACTATATTATTTTCTTTTGGATTCAGCCTTCAGACCCACTCGTCTTGTACCTTCCACTAGGATATAATTTCTGTCATTTTTAATGCGATGTGTCAAAATTCTTCTCGCCAAATGTCTTGTCACATGAATAAAATCTTTGTTACATCTACTCATATTTCCAACGTGCACAAAGCCAGCTACGTTGGAGCTTTGGAATGTACATTCTCATTGCCAAATAATAACTGGACTTTGCCTCCGAAGATGTTTGCTATCTGCATTACATGTCAAAGTTGTCATCATTATTTCGCAATGACAATTTTCCTTACGTAATGAAATGATTCATATAAGCTTGTCCATTAAAATTATGGGCTATCATTATCCTTGCTTTGCTGGGTTTGCTCATCCAATTTCACTAAATCTATATTATTTGCTGTGTTGTCGGTAGTAGCTTTTAGTGACATTTCTGTCAGCGTCAACATGTCATTCAAGCAGAGAGAAAGGACGTTGACAACATTTTGACATAAATATTTTCTAACACGATGAGTGGAGGATCCGAGTTATTGTAGGCAGAGGAAGCAAACGCATATTTAATGTAACTTACAATTACATACTTAGAAAGGATGTCGGACCTTGTTTTGTCAGTTTTTGTGAACGCATCGTTCTACTTCTCGTGGAAAGACTTTGTCAGTGTCAGAGCTGTTTTCCTTTGGTATATATACATGAAAGAAAAACATTCTTTTTTTTGTTGGGGGGTCCCGTTTGGAAGATTTTCTCAAAGTACATAATCCCAGTGAGCCAAGCTGAGAATGTGGTGCCGCACTATTCGGCGAATGCACCACACCAGCAAGTTGGAGCTTCGTGTATGGAATGGGCTTGGCTGAGTTGTTCGTAGCGAATAATGCTTCCATCACTCTCCTCTTCTCTTCTCATTTTATCAAGAGGCAACTCTGCTAATTCAGCTTGGGTCTGACCAGGAAGGCTAGTATCTTCAGACTCCGTCCGTGTCCCGTCCCTACACACCTTCCATTGGGATTCACTGATCTTCTTGCGGACTCTCAGCTCCAATGCTCCTTCCTACTCCTACTTTATGGCTTCGGCTTCTCTTTGAACTCCTTTTTTCACCCTACCTTTTCATAGATACATATTTGTCCTTCATACATATTATTTTCTTATGATGAAATGCTTTCTTATATGAATATTTCATACTGAAGTAATTTCAGAAATTGAACAAGGTCTTTAGCCAACATAACACAACCTTTCATAAGAAAAGCAAACATTGCGATTTGCTTCCCTTTTTTCATACTTTCTGTCGGCTTGCTTGGGCTGTGTTATTCAAGCCCTGCTCCTGCCTGACACACCCACAATTTCTCAATTAAGCGACACATCCAATCCACAGCCACACATCAGCTCCAACCCTTTTTTCCGGGTTCTCCTCACGTAACCCTGTATCAGCCTTCATAATATCCCTATCTACCAGTAATTGAACCGATGATATGGACTCCTCTGATTTTATTGAGGCTGTAGGTGTTCGCTAGTTTGCTTTGTTCAAATTTCCCAATATGGCCATAATCTCTATTTCTTTCAGTTCAGTTTAGTTCATATGCAAACTTTGATTAATTGACAGAGTCATCAGAGGAAATGGAGTAGACTCGCGGAAATAATCATTCAACATACAATTGACAATTACATTCATCCATTTACCTTTTTGCTGATTTGTTCATTTGTATAAAAATTAGTTAATGGAAACATGAAAGTTACTTGTTTAACAGTGGTGTGAAAAGCAGTATAATAATATGGGGTTGCTGCAAACTACACTAATAATTATTTCATTTAAGAAAAACAAGTTTTTATATATGATGCGTCTGTATTCTGTATCTGTGAAGATACAGAATACAAACGACTGTGTGCTTTACACAAACATCAACCGTTACATAAAGTATTATGTATGTAAATTTCTCAAGCCAAAGCTCACAGTTAAAATGATTCAATACGCATTTTTTAAATTACAAATTCCATTCATGCAATTGCAGTTAAGTAGGTATTCATTTTTATCAGTGAAAGTATGTAATTAAATGGATTTTGAAGTCTTCATAGTACACGGCCATTCTTACAATCAGTATCACAGTTATTCACCGTGCATTAATGAGTAAACAATAAAACCCAGAAGTAAAGATGAGTTTGGTCAATGGTCAATCCCATAATATATCGACGAACGCCTGCTACCTGAATTTTTTGTCTATTGATGCTACACCACATGCTATTCAGGTTACCTGCTTCATTTCCGGCAATGTGATATGCTGATAACGTAATCTGAAAAATGGCGAATGTCTGCTGATGGACTAGGACTAAATTAAGAAATTGCAACTGGTAATTTTTCTGTATGATTTCTCTTTTCCCCTAACCATGAGAATCTTGAGACATCCTCATGGTCATTTTATATTTTGAAATGTCAATGCCCACAAACCACTCAGATTTTCTAAAAGTATAAGCGAGTGGGTTAATGAGGAATGTAGGTACTTTGATTTGATAACTACAAATTACGATGAAACCATCTTGCAGAAAGGAAACCTGAAATATTCTACTCATCCTTTCATACCTTTGTCACAAATTTCATCACTGCATTTTTGCTGCAGTGCAGTATTACACTTCGTCTCCCCATACAATGTACATGATACACGAGACGAGAGTTAGTATGCGAATTCTAAAGTGTGAATGGTACTATATCGCTAGAAAGTATCCCATTCGTGACTGTCTTCACATACATGCATCCGTCGTCGCCTATGCATTGATGAATGATGACATGATGGGTAAATACTTTTATAACGATATTGAACATAGAACCCTTTGCTAGAATTTTCCTTTTGCAAGATGTTACTTATTTGAAAGCTTATGAAATGAAAATGAAAACCACATAAAATCTAGTCGTTTGTGACTCCCTTATGGCATACCCTTGACCTTGGTTGCAGGTTTGTAAAGCTTTTAGGAGATCTTTCACCATTGTCGTGAAGCCACGTGCTTGCAAATAACAGTGGAAACTGGTAGGACGAATAAACTTTTACATTTTCAAACTTTTATCGTAGGTTGTGTTGTGAACTAGAAATTTATTTGCTGCGTTTTGCTTTCATTAGCCCTTCTAGCTGTATAGCTCTATTGAACTGTTCTAGAAATCTGTGATGTTGGAATTGTTTTTCTTGACGAATTAGTCACTTGAAATTGGGACATTGATTAAGCACAAGCTGTTAACCTGATGATTGACAGAGATAACTTCAACTTTAGTTCCGGTGAACTGATTTGATTTGTAAATGAAAACATCCGGTTGCTCTGCTTGTAACGATGTAACAACGTCTTTAATCATGCCGAGACGATGAAGTTGAAAAATGTTATGTAAGATTAAGAGTTAATGTAATGCCCCAAAAATACTTTTTTTATATCAGGATCAGGAACCAACAGTGTTGCATACCAAGTATGCGGGGCTTGGTAGCTTCATGCGAAGGAAGCAACTCTCAACTGCAAAGAACTGGTCATCATACTGATTATATCATATATTTAAGTAGTGGAATATACAACTTTTGAATTAGAAAGGATCGCTACATATTTGTCATATCGGCTGCAAGGGTTGCTATTTTTGCATACAACTTCCTGTATATACCTATATAGCTGTATTTGAGTGGTTAGTTCATTTGCACACACATTTCCGCATGTCACTCTTGTTAACATGGGCTTGTACTTGACTTGTTCAAACTAATCATGCAGAATTTGTATGTTTTATATCAATCATTAAGGTGCACAACTGCATACAGTTTGCAACATCAAAAATTTCATCTTGATTATTTAGTTAATGCAAAACAAAATATTTGGCTCACACTTTTTTCATCCTAATCATAGGTAGATCAGCACAAACAATGAGGTTGGGCTTATATAGTAGTATACCTGACGACAAATTCAAAACATATATGACACGATATAATTCGACATATCTGGTAATTTTTCCTCCAAGAAATGTGTCAATCAATAACTATTCTGAACTGGGGTAATTTGGAAGAAATGCTTCACCCCTCTGAGATTCTAAATAAGAAAAAATGAATAAGGTGATAGCACTTTGGCAAAACAGTAAACGTAGTATTACCAAAGAAAATGTAAGAATACAAGGTCAGAGCCAGGTACCAGATGCGTACAAGGAGTTTCTGAATTTTCATAACGAATACCGGAGGAACTACAAAGAAGTGGAAGACAATGATAGGCGATTGCAGAAGCGATTGTATAAAGAGTCTTCCGTTGAAGAAAAGAAGCTCAAACGCCAACAAGCAAATGAAGAGCGGAAGGATGTGTGGAGTATTTTTAGATGGTATCATTGGCTTTATAAAACTGAACATTTCGGTCCAGAAACTTACGATATTCGTCCAGCCGTGGTGCAAATGAACCTCTACATTTTAAACGCTGTACGATTACAATGCGCAATAGTTTTAGGAAACTGCAATTTTATATGAATTATAATAATGTCATTTCGAGTCTACACTATATCATTCTCCGGAACAGATTCAAGGTTTGATAACAGGCTTTATCGTGCTTTACTTCAATATTATGAATACCTACAATGTACCGGAGGCTTGCGGACTCGTTGGTTTATACGTAATGCTCTATTTTCCTGCGGGGATGGATTTCTTTGGATCAATTTTTGGAATGATCACATCGTATCACCTTGAAGGAACGTTTGGTTACCGAAAAACAGCACGTAAGAAAACTGATTCCATCGCTTCAAGTTTGAAGAGGATGGAGAAAGAACTTTTCCAAAATCAGGACACTACTGCTCAGGTTGAAATAAAGAATGAAACGAATCCTGTAAAACCTAAGCCATCAAAGTGGAAGTACTATCTTCAGAAGTTTGTTCAGTTTGTTGGACCCTGCTGTATCTGCAACATGGTTTTAAGCCTCTGCTTAAAAAAGGGGCGATCTAAAAACTTTGTAAATTGCATGGGCTACTTATCATGGATACTTCTCCAGTTGGCTTGGTTCTTCAATCTGGTTTTTGTTGCGTATTATCACTGGCGTCACATTTTCAGCGCAAGCTATCGAGATGTAGTTGATAAATGCAAGAATGGTAGCCCAAAGCCACCATATTGCGCAGACTTTGACTCAGTCTACCGTTTCCTATTCGTGACAATGGCTGTTACTTTTGTTATTCGCAACATTCTCGTATTCTTCATTGGTATGTGCTTTAAGGAAGCCCCGCTCAAGAGATATCCTCCCAGTGATCCGACTGTCGAAATACCATCAACTTGCTCTGATACAGATATTGACTATAATAAAGTTCCCGAGCCTCTCTTACGGCCGTATTTACGGAGACAACCTTGGATGTCGAATTGGCCGGTGGCAGGTACCTCCAAGTCAGGAGCGAATGATGAAAGCAAGTCCAAACGAAAACGGGTTCTAACCGTGAGGGAGGCACAAGCTGAGAAAACGCTGCAGGTTTTTAAAGACATACGACGAGCCAAGCCGATGCTAGGGAAAAAACGGAGAGATGTCAAAATAAGAAAGGTGAAGGGGGCACCGAACACCATTCAAATGCCCGCAGAGTTATTAACAGCTAAGGCACGGGCGTGGTTGTCCGAAGAGGATACGGATGCGTCGCAAGACGGCCAAGAAAAGAAGTTGGATAGCCATGTGCGTCACTACCAACAGCGTAGATTAACAATGAGACCGGTCACCAGACGAAGGGTTAGGAAGAGTAAGAGCAAGAAGGGTGATCTTAGTTCTAGTTCCGGAAGTCTGACTTATGTACATGATCCGGAGTCAAAAACCAAAATTCCTGTCGCTCGAATAGTTAGGCAGAAGCTGAAGAATCTCAGTAAGTCATTTTTATATGCAATTGGTTTTTATTACATTACTTTCACAATTTGAGTTTTCTGTTAATATGTATTATGTTACTGAAGGTGACAGAGTATCAACTGATGATTCATGGAGTGGAAACGCCGAATCATTGTTTGAAGATGTACCCTTGAGCCAAACTGAACAGATACAGGATGATGAAACGAAAGAAAAGCAAATGTGTGATGAATACATGGCTTTGCGTATGGAGATGGGTGACTCAGACTCTGATGGGTCTGGGGAATCAGGTCATACTAGAAACCAAGACCAAGATGCTGCTTTTAATAATAATGAAGATGCTATGTCATGAAAAAATTACTAGCCAACTTCCAGTTTTAATTGAACTAACGTTTTAATATTTGAGTAAGGTGGTAAACAAGAATAAACGTATTCATGCAATTAGTGGAAAGTAATGAAGAAGAGTATTTCTAAGAGAGAAAAAATCATACAAATGTATTGAAAATTATATTCCGCAGCTAAAAAAATACTTTTTATGTTATTCACGTAATGAGATCAACCAAGAACTGCATGTGGTTAAGCATTTATTTCAATTCATTGCAATTTATTTATATTATGTTATATTACTGTTGACGAGTCGCCATCGGAAATGATTACTACTACCGCGTAATGGCCTTCGCTACACTACAAATCGCGTAATCATGGCTGCACATGCACGACGCAGGTCAATATCCTTTCTGTATCCTATCTGGCCGTTGGGCTGTTATCAAATATCACCTTTCTTTTATTCTCATAATTTTGAAGCGAGCGTTTTGATTTTTCACTATAAAAAACAACTTATACGGCGGTAGCATCCCTACATCATGCACAAGACTGCACTGATACTGATTGTGCACATGGTATATCATTGCAAATATTGCAATAGTGCACTAGCTAGTTATATCGTCATTATTGGTGCATGATAATAGTGACAAAGACGCTCATCTACAAAATGTTCGAGCCACAGGTTTTTCTAGATAAATTCATGTCGCACATTGTTCACCCCTTCAGTTGTAATGAATACTTTCATTTGCAGAGGAAGATGAAGGATTGCGTTTCACTCATTTTCTAAAGTTACGAAAATCGAAATTGTGCTCATCAATGGTTATCGGCAGTAGTTACATAACTTGAAGCAAAACCAATCGGTTAAAATTACAAAGTGATTTTGTGACGGAAGACTTATTTTGCTTTAAAATCTACACTGTACCTGAGTACGTACAAAAACATTTTTCACAATGGTTTCAAGAGGAGTTTTCGCTCTTGCATTTATTGCAACGATTCTTATTTGTCACCAAGAAGTTAGTGCAAAACCTGCGATGGACATAAATAAACTTCCGAGCATAACAACTGACACTCTATATCCCAAAGAACCTCCAGTGGATAGTCAGACATCGGAATCCGTTTCATACTTCCGCAACATGATTTTTGGAGCTCCAGCAGTCAGACCACAGCAAAAGCAGGAGGCAACTTACGTAAGAATGTTCAGGCTGCCGTGGAGAATTGCAAGGAGCGTCAGTCAAAATAGTTTCGGGATGGCGAAGGGCTTCGTAAGGAACATTAAATTTTGATTTTAAAGGAGACAGTGTGATTCTATTAATTGTAAAAGAAAGGGTGCAAATACACACGATTTATTCTTTCAAAATAATCCTTTTTTCAGGTGGACGCTTTTGCCCAGCAGTTTATGACAACTTACAGTCAGTTGCAGCAAAACGTGATTCCACAAGCCTCCGAAGCTTTCACTGTGTGGGCAAATCCTCCCAAACCAAACTTGGAACAGGCTTGGCTGGATGGAGGCGTTTGAGTTTTATGCAGTTTCGGAAAGAAACTATAAGCCCTGAAACGGAAACTTACATAGTCGAGCTTTCTCAATGAAGTCAGTCATTATGCAATATTTACATTATGAAAGCCACGCCAAACCTCTCAACGCAACGGTCAGCTATAAAAGTGTGCAGGGACACACCAACCATGATGCAAATGTAAAGGGAATTTTATTAATGCCACCTCTGTCTGTGTTAAATGAAATCTTTGTGAATGAAATGAAGTATACAATAAATTGTTATTAACGTTGTTATTTAAACAGTAAATACTTTTTCTTTTTATTATTCTTATTTTTTGTGCTCTGATATTTTCATATTCATACAGTATAAGTTGCAATCAAATATGAATGACATTTGTTTGTTTCTTTTTTTGCGTTAGTTGTCACTCATGCAATATACATTTCGTTTTAATTAATTATTACTTCTTCCTAAATTTAACCATATACCACTACAATTATTATGTCTGCCTGATTCGTTACTGCAAATTGGTTACTTGGATAAAAAGGGTGCAACCAACAAAACTTTTTGAATATTCTGACTGAAGAACCAGATAACGTTTTTGTGTGCGTTTAAATGTCACACATTATTAACACATTACGTAATAATGTTGAGTATAAACCAGTACACAATATTTTTTAAGGAAGGACTAAAGCAGAAAACCTAATATTAAGCCTTACGACAATTATATATTTATTTAAGGTTATATCAATCAGAATGTGAATGGGGAGTAGTAATGATACTATTCAGCTACAATTTCACCGGTGATTTTCCATCCTTTTCTTTGCTAATGTTTTTCTTACGATTAAGATTATGTATGGCGAAACCTTGTGCATTCATGAGATTCCAAGCTAAAAACATTAGTTGTGTTTTGTTTGCACCTTTCCTTCTATTGATTAGTCTAGTCTAGTCTATTCGACAAAAACTTAGGCTAACTCTGGACGTACTTCTGCTACGGAACGAGTTCCCAAGCTGGTGATATTTTCTTCGTCTGCCCTTGAAACACCAACGCTTTTTTCTCCAAGGTTGGAGTTTTTTCTTTGATCTGAGCAATCACTGTTACTACTATTATCCCTATCTCTCGCCTTGCACTTTTCTCCAAAGACTTTATCTCTGTCGTCATTATCCCTGAGCTCCTCGGACTCGTTAGCATTATTAATTGTAATCGCATTGTTTCCAGCCAAAGCATCCACAATCTCCATTGGAGTCATGCTGTAGCTAAAATTGTAATTTAAATTTTGGACACACTCCAGTGACTTTCCCCCCGAGCCAAAGAGCTTTCTCCTCATATTCATAAATGGACTAGATGGGAGTGAACTAATTTTACTCAGACTCGTTTTATTCTTGTCCTTTCTCCGTCTCCGACTGGTACTGCTACCGCCGCCACCATAATAACTAAAGTTTTTGTGTTTCTTGAGGCTACCCCAAAACTCTAATGCTTTCTTATTCAAAATAATGTCTGTATCACTATTAATTACCCCACTACTATCCTGATGATGACCTACTGCGCTAAAACTATTGGTTTTGTTGGTATTTACAATCTTTGGTTCGGATGAAGTTGTGGGCGCACACGTCGACTTTTTACCACCTATGGCATCCATGGCGGAAAGGTCAACGGCACCCGTGGAAGAACTAGATGTAGCCCCACCACCACCACCACCACCCCCATATTTGCCCCCGTGACGGTTGCGAACTTCTGACGTTGTGCAATTTGACGTGAGACTGAGCTCCTGGTCACTAAACCCAGTTTCCTCAATGCTGTTGTTATTTTGGATAACGACAAAATCATCATCCTCTGCCAAGCTTTGGTTTGGATTACAACAGCTATTCTCATTCAAGGGGATGTCATTACTGGACTTTAGAGTGATGCTCATGCTGCTATTGTCCGGCATGCTGAGACTTGTAATACTAAACTCAGAGTTTTGACCCGAAGCATTTGAAGTTAGGAGGGAGGAGGACTGCGGAATGTGACCGTGATGATGATTTGGGTGATGGAGGTGGCGAGGATTTTCACATAAATGATTCATACAACACTCATCCTCTTCGGCAGAATGCTGTAAAACCTGAGACTGGGAAAGGCTTCGAAATCCCCTTCCCACGACATTAGATGGTGAACATCCATCCTGTGGGCTACTCCTCAAGTAATCGTTGTTATGCACAATGCTACAATTACTGAGGGCATTGTTGCTCGACGGACAGTTTGGATTGTGACGATGATTATTGTGAAGATACTGGTGCTGATTGTTGAGTTGATTGACATGAGCGTGCTGCTTGAAAATGGAGATGGGGTCAACGGAAGTTATCGTTGGAGAAAAGGGATGAGGGCACATGATCCCATCCGGGTTGCTCCGAAACGAGTTTTCAGAGTGGGAGGTGACTAGCCGCAGCCTCCGAGGGTGATGTCCACCCGGAAATGCAAAGCTGGCTGAACTCCTGTTGTTGAAAAAGCCTCCACCCGCGAATCCCCCGGAACTCGTCCCAGCAAAGGAGTGGGTGGGCTGAATGCTTGAAGCACAGATTCCCCCACGCAGTCCTCCCATGTGTCTGACTGAGCGTTCGCTATCCGCACTCACTTCCTCATATGGTGGAGGTGGGCCCCAGTTTGGATGCGGCAAAATGGATGGGCCATGCATTGGCATACTTCCTGATCCTGGCATCATTAATGGAAGAAGACTGGATCTCTCCCTTGGCAGTGGTCTGTGTAATCAGAATGAATTTTTAATTAGTCATTTTTTCATTACCTTTCCGGAGAGCATCGAGCTACACACTACACTGCAGTACATTGAGCAAGGGAAACTAAAACTTTGTTGGGTGGTGTAGTTATATTTCAAGCACCAGGATTATAAAAACGCCATTAGTTTTACGGGAAAAGTTGAGCGTATATATATATATATAAACAGAGGAACCCTTTTCCAATTCCATTTTTATTACCTGGCAAGACATGCAATAAAGTCAGCACTCCAGTCGGAATTGATCCTTCGGATGCGAGACCAATATGCCTTTTTCCTTTCATGCCTGAAAATTTTACAAAATAGAAAAACAGTGTGATCCATTAAGACCCGAGTACAAATACGACCTCAGGGGTAACATGCCCCAGGAATAAGTAATGTTTCATCATTTTTCTCTTTCAATTTAATTCACTTGGCATTTTCTTCCACTAACCCAATTAGTTGATAGAGTAACATGCAGAGGAAAATGGAAAGGAGAACGGCCACAACGGAAATGGCAAACACAGCACGTAGACAAGAGTACAAAATCCCATGAATAACGTCGCAGTCAGGAGTATTCTCAAACAGGTAATGAGTTGCTGGAAATAAAGGAATAAAATTAGATTGCATTTGTGATACACACACAAGAGCCAGAGCTGTAGGCCGTGCTATGCCCAACAATTTCATGCTTCATTCTCTTATTGTTCCTGCCGTAAATAATGTTATGTGCATAATTGTATTTTTTGTATTGTATTGTATTATATTCCATACTTTCTGGACCAGAGGGACCTTGCATTCCAAATGAATGGCTGTAGCATGTGCAACTCGGTGGGTTTTTGGTATAAACACATTCCTTCAGTGTTTGGAGTCGATTCATGTGAATCAGGCTGGTGGTGATTGTGATTACAGAAGATAGGGCTGCACTACATAAGGACCAGCAAGCTGTGATACGCAGCTGTTATGAAACAAAGAAAAGAAACGAAAATGTCTTAAGTTCTAAAACCAACCACGCACGTTACATCAATAAATTTCGTGTATTGGCTTTCCCATTGATTAGGTTAGGTTTGGAAAGATAGTAATATGAAAGCTTTATATTGAACGAACGAGCATGCATGCATACCAAAATGATGTTGCGATTCCTTTTGCAGGAGAATGCAATGGTGCTGACTCCGCAAATTGACAGCTGTAATATGAATCCATGTTAAAATTGTTAATAAGTTCATTCGCTATGTAAAAATGTGTGCTGGTTTAACATTTTTTACTTGAAGCGTTTGAAAATGCAAAAGTCAAAAGAGCTCACCAAAATTGCAGGTATATACGTTGGCACGGTCTCAAAGTAATATATGGAAGTGGTATAGTATCGGAAGAGCGCAGCCACAACAAGAAAGATCCCAGCTAGGATGGTTGCTGCAGAATAGAATAGAATTACGGGTTAATTGGTATCAGTCGCATTTTACAGCAATTGGTCTCCCTACCATAACACCGATAGCACCGATAATTATCGTGTGTAAAAGTATTCCTAATTAAAAATAACAGTCAAGGATGCCACGTAATGAATTTTATGTTAACCTGCAGATCCGCATACAGTGCATAGTAAACAGTACTTGGTCCAAAAGGATCTATTCCCCATGGAAAATGAAGGCCACCTTACATGATGATGAGACAAAGGATGATGATTTTGTTGGTGCTGTTGTCTATTGAGCACCACGGAAAAGATGCCGGACAAGTCGGTAGGATTAGGAGCTTGACTTTCCCTAAGGTTTCCATTTGTACCGGAAATGGCATAGCCTGGAGCAGCTGATGAGGATGGGGATGATGGGGATTGAACCGTGGGTGGTGGGTGTAGAGGTGAGCTTAAGGATATAATCGGTGGTGGACCGAGGTTATTTCCAGCAGCTGTCGCCATTAATCAATATTAGTCGCTTGCTGTTGCCAGCAGCGGCTTTTATGACTAGGCTAACAAGCTTAAGGCGTGATGATGATGATGGCTCCAACAACTTTTGTGGAAATGAGTAGGAAATGAAGACTAATTTTCTTCTCCAGCTGCGAATAATACGTCAACCGTATACACACACAACTCCCAAATTCCCAACTCTCGCCTCACATAAACTTCCGGTTATCGTGTGTGTTCTCTGTCATGTGGCCTTTATTGAGTCGGCTGAGCTGGATGCGTGCATTTCGTGCTTTCACTTTTTCCATGCATATCAAGTTTTTGCATGCAGTTCCACAATAATGATTTCACAAAGTAATTAAATCACATTTGAACGCTTATTCCAAAAGTTTTGTCCTTCCCATTAGCGGAGACAACTCAAATTTTCACATTAATGGGTTGGCACAAAATAAGTCGACGTATAATAGCCCATAACACTTATACAAATAACTTTTTGTACTAAATCAATAGGCAACTAATTGCTTAGGCTCACAAATACTGCCTAAATACACACATCACCACAAAACTGTTATATAAAACAGAGTCAAATTGCTCTAAAAATCAACAGAGGAATTAAAACGATTTGCCTTATGTTCAGGCAGTTGGTGAAACGGTTGTAATGAAGTAGTAGCGTGTGACATCATGATGATGAACAATGCTGAACAAACTTACAACTCTCAATTGTCATCATCATCATCGTGATCGTGAGTAGAGCAGTAGGGGCAGTTGGTATCAGTTATCAGATAGAAAATGCTAGTTCTTTTCAATACTCCCTACTCTTTGTTGTGTATGTATTGCTAATCAGCTTTATTATTACTCTATCATATCAAATGTGAGTTGACGATAGGAGTTGTAATTGTAATTAAAAATACCTACGGATATAATAAGTATAGCCGGACCTCATGCACGAGTATAACCATACGGTTCACTGGTTATCTGGTCGTCTCCTGTAGGAACGTGGTTGCATGATGTTCGCAGAGCACAGCGTTAATTTTAATACGAGTAGCAGAACAGGAGAGGCGTTGATAATGATAAGTGATGGTAGTGGTAATAAAACATAATATGGAAATTGATGAGACTCGTGGGAATTCAATCCTCTGGCTAGCTTTCTTCCTTAATTCTGTTGTTATTGCGTTGCATTGAAGTTGACTACATTGGTGGGGTACACATGCACACTATTTGTTTCTTCTCTTGAAAAAAGAAAACTTCCTCAGGAAATAATAAAACTGATGGTGGAAGTAGTTAAGAGATTACATTGTAGGGCAATATGATAATCATAAAGGGAAAAAATAACACGTCTTCTCCCATATATTGTACAATACTGTCCACTATAGTTATTATGCACTTGTTCCTTCTCAACAATAAAATGGGCTGGTGTTGTGTCGTGTGTTTTGTGTCCTCTCAGAAGAGCACTGCCAAGGATAATTTTAGCTTGTCAAGGGAAATAATAATACTAGGATGACAATGTAATTAGCAACTCTGACTTTTGCAAGATTGCGTGATGATGATGATGATGTTGATGCTCGCGTTTGCTTATGGAGGAAACGAAGAGAGAAGAAAAGTGTGTGGAGCAAGTGCTGTTTATTTTATGGGAGATGCAATAACATGATTACACGATGACACTTGTGAGTACTTCAAGGTACAACTGAATAACGACTACTATACATAATAATATAATAACTTGGGAAGAAAACTGCCTCTTTTGTGGCTAGTTATGTTTTCTTTATTATAAAATAAAATGTTTTTGTGTGGATTATCAAATATAATTTCATGGGAGGAAGAGGTAGAGGAAAAAAAAGTTCACAAAATGTTTTTCTTTCACACTCCTCTAATGGCAAAGTCTATCACGGCAATAATCATGAAGATGAAGTTATACACTCTGTTTCTCTGTTTCCACCAACTTTTTCTTTGCGAATGAAAAGGAGTTTTTATGGAGACTCAGAGTAGCAAAGTCAAATAATAATAATATTATTATTAGAGTCGAGTGGCTGCTACGGCTCCTGCTGCTGGACTTGTTGTTGCTGGTTGACTGCCTCCTATAAAACCGCTGGAGAAGCAGAGGAGCACCAGTGAAAGGGAAAAGGTGATAAGGAAAGTTTGTGTGAAAACGAAAGCACGGGCTGAGCTGAATGTAGAATCTCTAGCTCTGGGTTTTTCTCAAAGAGTTTAAGAACTCATTCTTTGTGAATGTTTGAGAAGATTTAGGAGAGACATTTGGAAAATATATAACCTTCGGATTCCTCCCGTAGTATATGATATAAGAAAAGTGGACGGACGGAAATGGGAGAGAGCGAGAGAGGAAAAAAATGTGAGTTGAGTTGTGTGAGAGCGGCAATGTATGTGCTACTGCTACGCTATGCCATACATAACTGCTGGAATGAATTGAGTATGGCATGAGAACTGGCTGGAGAGAGTGAGAGGAAAAATGATGATGGTTGGTTGGTTGTTATGTTGGTTCCTTTCTTATGTGGAGAGAGAAAATGGTAGTAAAGACGAGAAGGAAAGGTATGGACGATGGAATGGATGGTGTAGCCAATTCACAAAAGCATCATGAAAAGTTTTGATTCCAACACACAGACATAACATAGCTGGAGAGACCTATGCAAAAGAAAAAATTTGAAGGTTGAGCTCGGTTCGTTATATTACGCCATTACTTGCACACTTTAACTTTTCCATATATAAAAGACATCCTCAATCATTTCGATGAACATGGAGAATAGACTATATAGTATAGATTTAGCTATAGCTCTATATAAATACATAGATACATTCGAACGAACCAACTGGGAGGAAAAAGGTCTAACCGACAGTTTGATGCTGAGTCACCACCACTGGGGCTACCTACGTAGATACGTAGATGCACGTAACATACGTAATACAAGAGTAAAAGGACAGAAAAAGGAAAGACGATTCTTCTTCCCTTCTCTCGCTGGAACGCATCGGGAGAAAGCTGAGGAAGCAAGTAGCGGTGAGAGTTGGGTTCTAAGCATATATAGCCATAATATGCTTAAGTCTGTATATCCATATACAGCCTTTATCGATCGAGGATATCCCATGTTACATATAATCTGATGTTTTCTTTTCTATGTCTCTCTCTTTTCTCCTCATCTTTTGTATGTGCATCCAACATACATTTACAATATCATTATTACCACCACACCATCACCCTTCTTCTTTTATATATATTCTCTCTTCCGGACCACTCGGCCTATTTCGTTTCATCCTGCTTATGAGATGAGGATTGTGAATCTCATTAAATGTAAGTGATGTGCGATGAAGTCGAAACGACAAAAGACGCTCGTTTCTCGGCTCCTAAGCCATCATTACGTTTTTACAAGAGCTAATGCCAGCTTAGTAATCATAATATTTAGGTGGTTGTTACATCCAGACGAATAAGGAGCATATGGCCAACTCATTCGTTCTAAAATTGTCGTTTTTTTTGCAATAAAAGCCAATTCTGAATGTGCCATCATTGCGTGCACAGAAGAACATTACGGGGAATAAAGAAGCTGGCACATAAAATACGGATGCATATTATTACCCATGGTGCTGCCACTGGCATTGCATTGTATTGCCATATTCATATTAGACATGGAACGATTCCTTTGGGTGAAGTTTAGATGTATGAGCTCGTATAATCGAAAAATGCGTCCCTCGGCTCTCCAGCAGTCACACTTTCACATTATTTACGAAATTCCTACATTGTATTGCTAATGTATGGCCATGTTTTATGAATGCATATATACGGGAGAGCACTACCATAAAAGCATCATAATCAACACTTGTCACTTCGGGAACATTTAGAATCAAACTGTGTGTGTATCTCTGAGGAGGTCGGGTCGGCGGTGACAGGAAATACAGCGCTTTAGAAGATTGCGATACACTCATATGCATGAGGACACAAAGAATACGATTTATTAGACGTGCAACGTGAGGACGGAAAAGTAAATCTGCCTCAGAAGCCAAAGCCTGTCTTCTGCAGGGACATAAGATGATAGGAAATCAGGGCTCGGGAAGTCTCAAGATACAGAGAACAAGATTTATTACACATTGCTTTGTTACGGATCATTTACATGGTGAGTGTGAGTCCTACATGAGAGCAGCTATGTAGCTCGCTCGCGTATTTCACCAGCTGAATTCGCACTTTTCTGAGAAACAGGTTCTGCGTACCTCTGTGTCACAGTGCCCTGGTCAGACTAAGAACAAGATGTGACCATGTTATCTCATCACGAACATTTTTATGACAAAAGGAATTAAGATTATTAAGATTATTAGGAATACTAGGTTTAAATGGCAATTCTTACATTGCTGCTTCAACTGTTTACGGATATAAAATGTTTTTAATGCTGCCAGTTTGTCTTGGGAAATATTTATCTGTAATGATGACTTTGACATTTGAGTAAGGATGTTTCATCTTAAGCTCATGGTTGAGCACCTACTATTAAGTAGGTAATTATTGTGATCTTGATTTCATCTGATAAATAATATGCGAACACAATCTAGTTGATTCTTATTGAGCATTAATCAATCTGCAGCAACGTAGAAATTCTCGCCCGAAGTTACGGCAAAGTGAGGGTGGTTATTATTTTCAAGTTTATCAAACTGAAACCATATACACATTCCCAGTAATTCATTAATAATATTATACCAGTTTCTGTTTTCCCAAGATAAAAATAATATCAGTAACCCTGCGCTATCGAAAATAATACCTTGTACTTATGTGTCGTATCATTGCTCTCTAGGGCTAAAATTAAGAGCACGTACTTGACATTGACATTAATTTTAGTTTCTAGTTCCCCCGACCACACAGGTCACTGCTGGCTGAGTACCTTGATTTTTAAGCTGGGAACTATTTCAAGTACGCTTATCTTCTATATTAATGATCTTCAATTTGAGATAACCTTCTTCATTCCATGCTATGGGGTATGCTATGGGGTATGCTAAGGAGCTTCAAAGAACGGATGCACAGTGAAAGACGAATCAAAAATGAATAAAATATTATGTGAAGTTCGCCATTGCATGGAAAGCTTGCTCATGTCATTAATAGGTTAATGACTGCTCATTAATTTGTTCCGCAGTCTCGTTACAAATCGTTTAAGCAATCATGATGAAAAGTACTGCTATACTAAATCATGTAAGCATTTCCAATGCTTTATGCAACAATAAAGTAAAGACATCTGCAAGTATTCCCGTAGGTCAATGCTATATTATTCCATTTTATTTTCTCAAGTCACAATCAAGTGTGGAAAATTAAGCAATACAACTTTACTTTTAATCAATACCCCATGACGTTTTGCCACTTATAATCTGTAAGATGCCAGAAACTCCTTAGGTTTAAAATAACTGCACACATGCTTATACTGTAACTTTATGTAATATGTATTTGATTGATTGGTAACACAACTTCACTTCTTTACAGACACACCATATTTAACATACTAAATTCCTTCCTAAGATATTAAAAATGTGTTAGAAGTTGAACTAATTCTGGTTTACCTTAGCTGGCTCTAAAAGTTATAAATAATTATCTGCACTTACTACAGTTTTTGTCTACAACTACAGTAACTTACAATTGTGTGAAGTGTGTGTACCAGTCATTCTGGGTTTTGTTAAAGCATTATATCACGCATTTAAAAAACGTTGATGAAGTTACTAAAACACTACATTCCTTCCCATTTTCTTATTTTCAAAAACATTCATGGTGCGAATCATACTTGCCATAAGATCTCGCAGACTCAATGGATACAGCAATTCTCCATCCTCAATGGAATCCCCTGTTACAATTTCTGGAACGTAGCGTCTAAAAACATGTTTCCCACTTCCAGATTCATGTTTCACGAGAAGTGGACTTCCCTTAACTGGGATGGAAGAGCCGACTGTCTTTGACTTTAAGTCGGACATTGCTTGACTGGAGGACTTTAAATCTTGGTTTTCATCCTCAGAATCCCCCCCACCACTTTGCCAAGGAATGGAACGTTTCTAAATTAACAATTTAAATTAAATTAATTGATTAATTAATTGAAAGATTGTGTCTAATTTAACAATACCTTAATATAGTTGTAGCAGCAGGCCCGAAAGTTTCTTGATCCGCACATTACAGAACATTCTCTTCCGCAGGAATCACAACGCAGCCCATCTACACTGGTGGGTACGTCATGGTCTTGGGCTGCATACACGACTGTTATTACTGCTGCAACTGAAAAAATAATTAAAAAAAAATATATATATATTAAAATGAAGTAATATTAGAAATGTTTAAGAAGTTTCTTAGTTTCTACTCACATAAAAAGAGCAAAAAAGGAGACACCAAGCGTAACTGGTTGGCAGCCGACATGTTGCGAAGATCTAAAGTGTTAAGAACTTGAAGTGATGAATCTCGTTTTGCCCAAAATAATTTTTTTTTGAAAATGACACAACCAAACTGTTACTGGAAAGCACAGTGAATGATACCTTAGCTCGGTTATTACCTCGATTATATACCCCTGTCTAAAATAAATGAAATTCTTAAAACCACTTTTAGTTTTATTGCTTCTTCGCTTAAAATGAGGATAATCCATGGAGTGTAGGAAGGGATTCAAAATCAAAGAGGCTTTTAATAGAAATCTAGTGGTGTCGCATTGCATTCCACGTTTCTTCATCTCACCAGTTTTCCATTTTTATGAAATTCCATTAGCAAATGAAGGGATCATACGAATTGAGATTAAGATCTAAAGAAATCTGTCGTTTATTCCATTTTTAGGGTCTTTGAAAGTTGATCATGTCATCTATGTGCGCCTCAAATTACAGATGAGCTTAAACTTTGTATTCACACAAACCCTCACACCCACTGCTGCTGTATACATACTTCAATTGACTTGTCAGCTTCTCATTCTACACCTGTAAAGTATATATTAGATCAAACATCTTTCTATGAAAACTAATGCATCATCAGAGCTTTGTTCATGTCGTTCTCTATCGTATATACAGTTTCTCTCGCAAAATAAAAGTTTATAAGACATGAACTCGCAGTAACTGGCTTACGAGCTGGAATCTTTTTTAAAATAAAAATTCCATTAATGTTTCAGAATGTCACCCAGGGCTAAAAAAATTGGAATGCTGCAAAGAAACAAGGACCCCAGCTCATTAGATGCTGGAGTCATATAAAAAATGAACTAACAGAAGAATCGAAATTGTTCCTAGATTTCAGAGGAACCAAAGGCCACGCGTGAAATTCAATTCAATTCAAGTAGTTCTACAAACAGGACGGTAGAATGACGAGAATATTGTAGTTTGTATTTACTTGTTAAAAAATAATTGACTTTCAGTGTTACATGCTCCATACTAATTTAATAGATCAAAGTAGAAATTCCTTGCGAAAACTTATTGGATGTATCTTTATTCAATACATTGACATACATATACTCTCCTTCAACCACACATTTTGCTTACAATCTACAGTACTCGTAAGCTAAAAATAGTTAACATTATAACATTTCTTTTTTTTGAATTACTTTTAAGAATAATTTAAAATGCACTCACATTCGTTTTTACAACCACTCAAAAACAGACGGCTAACGTTTAAATTTCTTTAGTACCACCATGATTTCTTCCATCCTCTGCACGTCTCACCGAAAAATATATATTTTTACACGTCACTTTGCAGAGAATAATTTTAGTATTTACTCAACAATAATCCTCTTTCGACATTTACAGCTCAAATCTTGGCTTCTAGCACAGGATCTTGCTCCTTCAAAAACGTAGACTGAATAAAAAGACGGTTTAAAATTACAGTACATATATAATGTAGTATTATGTCAGTTTTTTACGATTGCACAAAATGATACTGTATACTGGATTTACCGCTATTTAATTTTGAGCTAAAACAATTTTGAACACCTTCATACGACGATGAAAATAAGCTTAGCATAAAATTGATGATAGAGCAATCACAAATGCTGCCATTAGATTTAAAATAAGGTTATATAACATAAACATCAATTTGACCTGAAATATAATAGATACAGATATATATGATATGTTGTAAAACGTACTGATCTTTCTGTAAGTAAAAAGCATGCATATAGCCTTCAGGTTACAACCCAACCCACTTAAAATGAACATCTGAGTGAATGATGTTGATAAAATAAGAAATATTTT
>JAQGAP010000983.1:0-24146 GCA_034697805.1 Orchesella bifasciata | reverse complement strand
GAGACGAAAAATGATGATGACTTTTGCACTTGTATGGCTTAAATGGTTTGTTTGTTGGGGGAGACGTGAGATTTTGAAATAAGACGAAGATGAAAAAAGGATATGATGAAAAAAAGAACAGTTTATTATAATAAAATATGAGCAAGCGAAAAAAAAATCTATTAAACCTATTGTGTTGTTGTGTATTTGCAAAAAACAAAAAGGAGTACCTCCGAACTAACTATAACTAATAGGATGATCATGTCGTATGATGTCGATGCTATTCCCACTTACATGATGCTCAGGTTAGGTTATATAGCTCAAGTTTTTTGAGCGTTTGGCGACGACTCTTTAAATGATAGGAGGATGGCTCCAGTCCAGAAGAACAAGTGGAAAAGGCAAACTCATGACGACGATGATGATGATGATCACTCCACTCAACAAAGATAATAATGGCATCATCTCTCTCTTGTGGTGTGCAGACCAGAGTGCATCTTATGAATTAACCTTTCTACACTACAAGTTTCCATATACATAGTAATAATATTCTTCTCACTGGATCCCATTTTTTGCTGCATTTTCTGAGCATGATTGCATATATTTATATTTATATATGGATGGTTTTTTTCTACTCATTCAACTCGCACGGCATAATTTCCTTCACCTCATCATCAGAGCCAAAGGAAGAAAATCGTTTTGATACGGTGTGGATGTGGACGCGCGGTGTTTTCTATAACCTTATAACTTGTATATCTTAATGCTCATCTATCAGTCGTGTTTGTATGTACACAATCTACAATGTATTCGTTGAGAAGATGCTGTAGCTATTTCAGACAGGTGAGATCACCTTTATTAGTTAGCATATAAATTGAACAGGTTGCTCGCTTTCGCTTCAACAGGTACGTACTTACCCTGGGATATTATAAATGTATTCAAAAAGAGCAAATCTTAAAAGGTCTTCCACATCATATTTTATACAAGCAGAAAAAAAATCATCGTCACATATAACATAACATACGGGCTGTGTTTAATCTCCCATGTAGAGTGAGCCAGCCCGCTTGATTCTCGGTGTGCCTTCATCATCGTCAGCGTCTTTTCCTTACACAACGAAACGAGAGAGGAGGTAAAGAAATTGGGAAAAATGAGCGTGAGGGATTTTTTGTAAGCACGTTGATGTGGGCTTAAGGGAAGCATATGGAAGTACTTTTCGCTTACTTACCTCCCGGTCGTATGTCTTTTTCTGAGTACACACGGTTGGATATTTTTTTAAACATATATTATGCTTTACCGGCTTATGGATGAGGCATACATAACGTAGCACATCACATCCCATTGTATTATGTTATGTTATATGTTATATATCTATTCGCTGACTCAAGCAAAGTTAAAGCTCGCAGGGGTCTGTCTTCTAGCTTACATGAGAAACACGAAGCCCGAGAGAACTTGTCAGTGCAGATTTTCATGAATGGACGTAAGATTTTTTTTTCTTCATCAGATCAGACAAAGCTGGTTTGTTCATGCATGTTAACATATGCTACGGTAGGGCACAGTTTGTGCCTGCAAGGGAAAATAGTGGAGTTTGCTAGATAATTCTTTTGTTACACAAAACATGGTGTAAGTTTTTCATTTGCCATTTTGATATTTTGCTGGATTTACCAGCTGGGGCTTTTACAGTTTTATGCTTGGAATGGTGTGCAGACGGGATTACAGCTCGGTCTCTGCTTTTTTTCCGCGAAGCGGTACTAATAACTACTAATATTGTTCTTTCACACGTCACGGTTGTTAAATTGTTAAAAGTAGTACAATCCTAACTTCCCCCGTTGAAAAAATATCTACTAGTACAACCTAAATTTTACGAATGTGTTGGAAAAAGATGTTGACTGAAATCGTCCATGTTAAAACGCGCCAGTCGGTACTTTTTATTTGGATGTTTTGGATCTGGTTTTACAGAATAATCCGTCTTTTTTGCTAAAAATATACATTATTAGATGCGTACTTACCTGGCTTCATACTAAGGGAAAGTGGTCCTATGAATCATTCCGCATAAAAAGGCAAATTCGAAAATGTCAGCGAAATCATTATCATTAACAAGTACCCCGTTGATTTGGACAAGTTTGACTGTTCTTAGCATATGCAACTCGGTCTGGAATTTCTAAGGTTGCTGATAATATTGAAACTCGAATACGAGTTGTCTATGATTGAGAAAGCAATCGAAAATGATTACAAACCTATCCACTATGCTAAATAATATGTGTAATTCAGAAACAAATAGCAGATTATAAATATTACAAATATATTTTTCTCTCATACTTTCTTAATGATTCCAGCCCAGTGTATTTTTTCACATAGGAGGTTCGGAAGTGAATCATATAATAAATGTACAAACACAAACATATGCATGTGACAAAATTGTTGTCCTTCCTCTCCGTTCCATTGCAACAATAAAACATATTACATTACCATATTATGCAACAACCACTTTATGAGTGAGAGCAGGAGCCCTACTCCCGGCTACTTCTTTTCCTCCATCCCATAAGATATAGCACGCACTCAAACTTTGTCATCAAAGATGGAAGATTTTTTACGAGTCAAAAATGCTTAATATTGTTCCTCACGTAATAAAAATTTATAAGGGTTTGCTACTGTGTGTCATTTTCTGTCTCCAAATAGGACCAGCCATCTGTATTATGAAAATGAGCAAGCGAGCAAGAATGAAGTAGCAAAAGACGCAGGAGCTCAAGGTGTACATAGCCGTAGCCTAATCTTATAGAAGTATATGTATAATAAAATACATCTCCTTTTTTATCAGATATAAGTACAATACATTGTACCAAACTTAAACTTCTTTTCCATCTCTCTCCTCTCTCTCTCTCTTGACTTCATTCAGAAATGGATGCATGCATAATACATTAGGTCCATCTAAACAATATATCATTGTATAACCCTTTCTTCCTTTTTTATTATTCCAATATAATATTGTTGCGCAATAAAACGTTCAAATCCTGATGCTGCTGGAGAGCGAGAAAAAACGTCAAGTCAACCCGAACCTGAAATGGCGGAGCGTTAGCCAAGCCACGTAAAAAGCACATTACATTATATTGAACTACGGGCAGATGACGAGAATGCTTTCTCAGAGATGTTGCCTCCAACTTTATTGCAGTCTCCACATTTACACATTCATAATAAAAGCAATTCAATGTCAGTGACAGGACAGAGGGCAGTTGACTGTACGCATTTACACTTTATTTTCAAGAAGTTGGACTTGGAGCTCGAATGATGTTGATAAAAATACTAATGTGTAATGAACCCAAAAACTTGAATGAAAGCAACAGCCTACCTACCTAACGTAACTAGCCATTAAGAAGGTGGAAAAATATATGTAAGAATTAATAAGAAAAAAAGAAAAATAAAACATGAAAGGTACAATGATTTTATAAGGACCTGGCTGGCATGGCTTGGCTTGACCAGGCATCTTTAGCAAAAAAAACGCGAGCCGAGCCCCAAAAAGCTTGTAGTTGTAGAGCACACAAACACATCATCGTCATCATCACATCTCACGGCTGTTACTTTGCTGCCAGCCAGCAGCAGCATTTATTACCATCATCCTCATCTTTCGTAGTATGCCGAATTCATTCACAACTTTTTTCTTCTCTCTCTCATCTTTGCCATCACATCTTACACACACACACTTACATCTTCACAGCAGCCTGCCAGCCAACCAGGCGTTTTACACATGGTGATGATCAGCATCGTGTTCTATATTATAATGTGATATGCAATGCCACCAACTCCAACTTAACGCTTGATTGGGCATTGGGCATGTATTATATTGATATAACAATATATTTGTATACATAGTCCAGGTATAGAGGCACACTCATTTATAAACATGAAAGAAAACAAGAATATCATTTTGATTTCATTCACATTTTTTCCTTCTCTCTCTCTCGTCTTTTACTTTACTCCATCCAAAACGTCTCGTTTATTTGGCTGCTACTTTAGATTGGAATGGAATGATGTGGTTGTGGTATATACCTTAGCCCAAGATTTGTGGAGGGAGATGGATGGCTGAATCCATTTAAGAATGAAGTGAGTAATTTTTCTTTTTGGACCTCCATTTTTTCTACCTCGGATTCTCCTTGGTTGACCAAACACCTGTTGTTGCCTTTTTGATAAATGTCCCCTTGATCCATTCATTCATTCCTCTTTTCCAACTGTTTGGATTAAACTATACACTTTCTTGTGTGATGGACTGTCTTCCCCTATAAAACATTATGAAATATACATATTTACCTACCACCATCTCGTTAGGATGAAGAAAAAAAGTGAATGTGAATGAAATGGATGGATGAATAGAGATAATGGAAAAGTTTGGTGAGGCGGATGGAAACATATTGAAATTGTTTATGTAACTTACGTCCACGTTTCATTACATGCATTTTTTATCAGGCTATGATATAAGATGATAAGTATTACGTACACACAAGAAGATGAAGATGAGACAGAGGGCTAACAAGCTGACATTATTATTTTATTTAGTGAAAAAAGCGTACGTTTCTATCAAGAGTTTTTAACCCTTGTCCACCAATCTGATGAGCTGATGATGATGGTCTGATGGCGTTCTTTTTTCATTCAACATTTGCCATCAAATTACGTTTTGACTCTTCTTTTTCCAAAGTAAGACTTCGTTAAATTGCCTTTCTTCTCCTGATTAAGATTTGTGTACTTCAAACAATGAAAATGAAATGGAAGCGTATTTTTTCTCCTTTTGCAGTTGATTATTCAGTTCATTCATTCATTTTTATTCAGAGATCACAATCTCGTCGGGAAAAATTGCCACAGCCATATTATCATCATCAACGCCA
The DNA here is from genome assembly GCA_034697805.1 of Orchesella bifasciata. Classification (NCBI taxonomy): domain Eukaryota; kingdom Metazoa; phylum Arthropoda; class Collembola; order Entomobryomorpha; family Orchesellidae; genus Orchesella; species Orchesella bifasciata. Next base: position 19,302 of record JAQGAP010000983.1, on the reverse strand, counting down.
ACTGTCGTTCATCTTATTTTTTCTTTAGGTCTATCAAACCGATTAAGTTTAATTTTTTCTAGTTACTTTACTTTAACAACCAATATATTGTAAATACTTGACACTGAAGCAGACGAGAAGAAGTCCATTAACCAAAATGAAATGTGGGGATACTAGAGACAGATAGTCAATCTTGATCATCATGATGATCATGATGATAGACCAGGAAAGAAAGCTGTGCTCCTCTATCAACAAATGAAGACGCAACATTTCAATTCACCCGATAAAAAATTGATTATATATTTGTGCACACAGAAGCCACATTATCAACGAACGTAAGAGTACAAATTTTCTTTGTCAGCAGCATCAGCATCCAGTATGTACGAGAGAATTGAAAGATTTAATAATAAATAATAATCAACTGCCTTCATACATTATTATTATAACCTGTAAGTTGTAACTTGTAAGAAGCTCAATGAAATTATGTGTCTGTGAACTTCCCATGTAGAAATACACGTCGGGCACGAACTTGCAAAAGACACGGGGAATATAATACTATGCGGATATACGATGAGTACATAATATTTTTTTCTTCTTTGCATGAGATTTCCAACTGTGGCACGGCTGTCTCTCTCTCTCTCTCATTTCTTCCTTGTGATTTCGCTTCCATCCAGGAGGAGAAGAGAAAACCGATGATTAGTATTCGCTTAGTGAAAAAAATGTGGTGATTGCTCAAATACACTCTCACAAAAAGGCCTGAGTTGGCCAACTATTTTTCGATTATATGTACATAATTCTTATAAACGTATGTATGTATATATTGGAGTAAGTAATTTTTTAGTTATAATTGGACTTTATACATACATGCGTACTATTAGTAATGACTAGTAATAATAAGTCTTGTGTGTACATTTGATTAACATTTGGTATGCGTCTCTAGTCAAAAGTCTACCTATTAATTCTGCTTTGCTAAACTTGAGCTCCCCTGTTTCAAGCTTTCATTTCTCGACCACTCAGGAATCAGAATGATGATGACGATGACCATGACCGTTCAGTAAACAACCGAAAAAACACGGGTGGATATATCCATATAATTTGAAAATACACGCATGCATATATATCAGCATAATATGCTCACATGAAAAATAATTGCGATTCGGAACGAAGCGAAATGACCAGCACATTCTTTTCCTAACAGAGTAATTCTACAGTTGCCCCTTTGACTTTTTCGGCTGCTCCACTCAGCTCTCCGCTCAGTCGTGCTATTACCGTATATCATCCATCCTGATGAGAGTAACCAATTTGTAGCAACCCGAGTGAGTGACTGCTTTAGAGTTTAGTTGAGTGAATGAGCTCTCGTTTCTTTCGTCAAGAGAAAATGAAACTGAATGGAAGGTTTCCTTTAGTAGTAGTTAAATGAGCACGTAGTAATTTTCAGAATGAAAACATTTTTTATGAACAAAATGGCCAAGAGTGAAGCACCAACATTGTAACTTTTTTCTCAAACTAAAATCAGGTTGGTTAAATATCAATATTTATTACTTCTCGGTCGAGTTCCTCGGCTAGAAATATTGTAGTTAGGAGTCACTCGTGATTGACTTATATGCTATTAGTTTCAATCTGTCAAAAAAGATGCACCGGACCAACTTTACAAGGCAGCCAACATTGTACAACAACCCAACCAACAGAAGCATCTTGATGATGAGCATAATTTTAGCAAACAAGACAAGTGCAAGCCTGTCTTCCCACAACGAAAGCTCACCAAACCACGAACTAGCTGTCTCTAACGTCGTTTTGCAATCTGTAAAATAAAAATTATTGGATTGGGTAGCAGAGTCAATATCATGGGCAGTGTTGCATACCCACTTGTTTCATACTTGTTTACCTGATGCTACATATTATTTTTGTTTATTAGAATGCACATGATTTCTCTCCTCTACGACAGCTTAATATATGATGGAAATAATTCATAATAAGTCATAACTCATTACAATTGGCGAAACTGCAGAAGTAAGTAAGGAGAAGAGAATTTTTTAGCATATGTTTCAGTTAAGCCCTACATAATGATACTTGAAAGCTGTAGGCTCACTCAACTTCCAGACCTGAGCACTAGCAACTTTCGCAATAATAATAATGCACATTAGAATCGACGCAAGTTGTAATGGTACTTCATCTCGACTCAGCTCGCAATAATTTCTCCTCTTTTCTGTTCACCCGATCCGATGCGATATGTATATCAACAGCAGCATCATCATCATCATATTCACCAACCTGCTTCACTTCTCGTCTAGTAATCATTTGCCAGTGTAATTATCCTTGAGAAAAAATTTGTATTCAGGTTGAGTATGTTTCTACAGGGGATATTTGAAAAAGAAGAAGAATTGATCCGAATGAACGAGCGGCTAAGGCCTTATTGCATGCTTTTGTTGTTCTCCTTGTCAAATTATTATTACGGGCAAGCTTTAAGTCTTAAGAACCATCTCAGCTATTATGTATTTTTGCTATAATGCCTCTAATCCATGATGTATGTGATTTCATTTGCATAAAATTCACTCCGATTCTTGTGAGTCAGAACGGGAAGGCTGAGATCACATTCGCATCATCATAATTTCATAGGTATTATTAATCCTCTATTACTAGAAACATCTTCAACCTGGTTGAAATCTAGTCAAGCATATTAGTTTAGTAACAAGTTTTAAGTATAAGTTGTAGCTTTTGTAATGGAGTATGGGACACAGGTTGCATTGACAGGAAGGAGGATCAACACGATCAGATTGGATTGGATTATATGGAAAAGTAAGTGAATTATCGTGGTGGAGCAGAGTAAAAGCAGTGTAGTGAACAACGCAATGGAATGGCAATAAGGAATAAATTTTAGTTTGAATCCTTTCTTCATTCTCATTCCTTTGATATTAACAGTTTGAGCTCCGTAATGTTACATAGTTTGAATAATATTGTGATGTTGGATATAGATTTCGTCGTAAATCATTCCGCGCAAACTGTAGCCACTGACACCACAGCCGTGCGCTGCATATTAGACACGTACATTTTATTTGAAAACAAACTTTTATCATCATTATCATCATCTTCGTGTTGCTCAATGATGGGCGAAATACTTACTCACTCTATTCGATCATCATCTTAACTCAACTTAATTCAAAAAGTTTGTAAAATTGGACTGAATCTGGATATATGCTTGTTTGCCCAACAAAATAGTGCTGAAAGCAAAGAAAAAGGTATTCAATCCAACACAAAGCCATAGGAGCTCAATGATGAGCTAACACAAGTCGAGCAGAAGTCAGGATTGCAATTTAAAGTTTTTATGAATCGTATTGCTTTTCAACATTTTTTAATTAAGTGGAGACTGCCCCTCTATTTAGGTTGATTTGATAGTTTATATAAACACAAACACTGTGGATGCTTTCAACAGTCACCTCCCGTGTGCTTTACATTCGACGTAACGTATTAGTTTTCTTTCCAAGTGAGGAAAAGTAAACTAGATTGTTGCCGCATGCTGACTTGACTCTTTCGCTCTCCAAAGAAAAGTTTTTAAAAATGCGATCCTCTTCATCTTCGCCTCTCAAGCGAGAGGCTCTCATCCCATAGCTTACGCGAGAGAGGTGAGCAATGTTGAATGGAGTGAAATGGATGGTTTGCTTTTGCTTATAGATTTTTCCAGCGCCAGAAGAAGATGCAGTTGATCGCATTTGTGCTTTGGTTGCTTGCACATCATCATGAAATAAACTACGAAACATTTTTTGGATTGCACTTTCCAATATTTTAAGTCTATATCATATATTACATGACATTTTAATATCCCGTCTTCTCCTTCTCCGCTGCTACTCTCCGCCTAATCTCCTCGTGTGTGTGTGTAATCCCATGATATATGTGCACACAAGTAAACACACATGAATCTTATGTTACCTAACAAGATTCTGTCCAACATATCTCATCTCATGGATTGTGTGTTCGTACATGTTATCCCCATGCTTCTGCACTATTATTATCAAATCAAAAATATGTATGAAATCATCACAAGATTTATGATGCCAATCATACCTCCATTTCTTTTACCTTGTATCATATTATTCGTAACCTTCCAATCCAAAAGGGCTCTGTAGCAAAAACATGTTCCTTATTTAGCAAATTATTAGTTTCTTCCTGAAACCCATCTACATTATATGTACAAAGGTGAAGGACATGATTAGTTCATTAGATGAATTGACTGAGCCAGTACAAAACATTTTGCTTTGAACATGAGTATTTCCTACGCATTTTCCTCACTCATTTTAATTATTTTATGCAGAATTGAACAATACGAGTAATAGCAATAATGGATCACTCGAAAAAAAAACTTGGCAGGAATAATCTATCCCTGGAGAATCGAAATAATCGCAAGTTTAACATACGAATAGTATTTAATATTTCAGTATCCGCTAGAATGATCACAGTTAAACTTGCCAACTTTTTTATTCCCGAATAAATAAGAGGCACATGTATTCATAATAGGGAATGGGTATTATAGTTGTCAACTTTTGTGATTAAACCCAAAACTTTTTTAAACAAAGGCTTTCCTAAAAAGACTTCAGACGTACTTGTGTACACACTCTTACTGGGAGGAAATTAAACAAGTACAAAATGAAGATGTCGGTTGGTTATGCACATAATGGCAGAAAAGAAGACTTCTATTCTAGTGTACTCTAGTTATCAAAACTTTTTGAATAAGTTTTTCATCTTTGTCCATGTAAGTAAGTGAGCGACAAGTTTCTCATCATCATAGACTGGGAAAGAACAGAATGTATAGCGTCATTGTAGTTGCTCGCAAGGGTGACAAGACAGCGGAGGTAGCACTACAACTATACAGGATATGCACAAAAGCTATAAGAAACAAAAAAAGAAAGTTTGCACTTTTCTTGCGGTTCCTTAATGGAATACGACCAGAAGAGGGAGGGAGCCATTTTGACAGCTCGAGTATTTTTCTTCGGAATCTTAAGTTTGAAAGGAAAGTGTGCAAACCGATTCCGGTCGAAAAAAGAAAAGAAACCTACGGTAACTTTTTGATGCCAGAGAACAATGAGGGTAAAAACCTTGGATTCACTTTGTTTCTTGTTTTCAATTCAATTCAACGTGAGTAGTAAAATGTTGTGGATGGCATGGCATGGCACACGAAGCTCAATAGATCAACTTACATTGAATGCATCCGATTCATTTCATTGATCTCTTTAGGCAATTACTCAACCGTACACTCCTTTCTTTTTTGGTGTGTACTCCTGTAGACATACATGATATGATGTGCTGTTGCTACTTATTGATTACAAGCCGACGGTTTGCATGATACAATAATCGCCTGTTCCCTGTTCTAGCTTCTACCTGAGCATATAAAATTTATTATTTTTAGTTGTGTGTTGTGATGAATAAATAAAAGTCCGGTAGCAAAGCTAGCTCGATTGCTGGCCAGCCAAAACCAGAAAGAAATGGACTGATGGGATGTGATGATATTGATACGTATATCGATATGAACAAAAACACTGCGCTTACAAAAGAACTTTTGCATATAGAAAACTCTCCATTTATCTGTGCCTATTTATGGAACTCATGAATATGAATGGGCAACGCGAACGTGACAGCTGATAAATGGAGTATTCAATCTATCCATGCTTGTTATGCTATATGCATACACTTTCATTAATATATTACACAGATACCATTAGTATATACTTCTTGTCCATGTTCATTTTCTTTCTTTCTTCCTTTCAAGTCAAGAAGAAATTGGGTTGATGCTTAAGTAAGACTCAAGTGAGGAAGGTTTGTCTTTGGATTTGGATCTGATCAGCAGCAGCTCAATGTCCTTTCTTCTCTCGCATCGTCAGATTCCCTTTTCCCTGCCATTTTTCTTGTTCTTCTGTCTTTCATGATATGATCGTAATCACGCAACTTTTTTATCCATAAAGGTTTGTCATAAAGAAATCAATGATTATGTGCGGTGGTCTGGTCGAGTCTAGTCTCTCCATTATATTATGCTTGAGTGAGACCCTTGCCTTGTTTTGCTTCTCTACCTTCTCTGGCATGGCATTTGTTGACATGTAAAAAAATGAAGGCACAATATTACTCTCGTGTGTAATGCTTTTATGTCTCCAGAACCCGTGTCCAATGATGATGGACAATGGCTCTGAAAACACTTTTCTGCCCAACCTTATCCATTCTTTCCAGTGGCAGGCGGGACGATAATATGATAAAAATCATATGAAGAAACCTTAGCAAAGTTTGATGCAACGTAGAAGGAAAGAGCAATGACAAATTGCTAACCATGAGCATACGTTGTTTGTGACTTACTACATCAAAAAACATGCCGAACGAACGTCTTCATGTTGCTTAAGCACATTTTCCAATTTTCCAAGACTTCTTCAAAAATTAAATCATCTTCCACATTTTAGGCACATAAACGATGGATTTACTGACCAGAAAAGAGCTAATACTCTACTATAGACTAGAGGTCAACAATATTGTAAGAAAGATGGGTTCCATTCCAAAGAAATCGATTTTAAAGAAAGATGCTCCATTTTATTTTGTTTTCCATAATATACGATGAAAACTTATGACGGTTTGTGACTTATGATACCAATCTTATGTTCCATGTATGTACGTAAGAAAGGAACAGGAAACGAACCAAGATGCAAACATGCGAGTCATCCCAGCAGCAGCAGCAAGTTTCTTTTTATCTTTTTTCTCAAAAACAAATAATAATGATATGTCCGTGAGGCTTCATGGATGTGAGAATCATATCATGAAAGAACAAAGGGAAGTGGTAAACTAGAAGACGACGAGAAAAGCAAGAAATTGTAAAAAAAAAGTCAAAAAGCAAGAAAAAACCTCTTTTCCTTATTAACGCCAAAAAAGTTAGTGATACAGTCAGAGCGCACACGTACGTACCCCTTTCTGCCTCAAGGGGTTTCCCCATCAAATCATATGGATAACTTTTTTATCTTGGTTTGTGCGAGTCAAATCAAACTTGAGCACACATTTATATCTATGTTTAAAAAGTACACCTTTTTTGTAGCACACCATAATGTTGATGAGGATGGGATCCATTAGAAGTACAAGTTTTTAAATGGTGTCTGAAAAATGGGTTGTTGAGTAGACTCTAGAAGTATATTAATGTTATTGTTGAGTTTCTGCTCATAAAAACTTTTTCCTCTCCTTCTCCTTCTCATTTCTCACATCACTTCAGATTTCTACCTCTATTTTTTTAGAGAGAGCTGACGAGGTGGAGGTCCATTTTAGGTGTGTTTAAAAATGATGTAATGTGTAAACGTGGCTGCGGACACCACCAGGAAGAAGTGTAATTATATGTTGGAGTAATGTGAGAGTTCAGACTTAATGTAGTTTTGCCTTCCATATCTTCTACTTATTACCATTATCCTTGCCGATTGCCGATTACAGATTAGTTGCTTGTAATTTGAAATTTGAAGGCCTGAAATGAAAGAACTTTTTAGCAGAAGTGCACTTTGGCAAACATTTTTTAAAGCTTTTCAGGTAGCTCTGAGGAACTTTTCTGCTCAAGTATGTAATTGTACATTTTTTCTTAGAAAATGATGAGTGACTCATACCAGAAGAAAATCAAAGATCAGGAGAAGATATTAAAAATATTATGTTGCGAAATAGCCAAGTAAAACGTTGGAAGCATTTACTGACATATTTACCAATTCATAACACACTTCAATGTAGACGGTGGAAAATAAATTTTATTTTTCAAAATGTGTGGCTGCTGAATAAATGAAAAGAAGAAGAAAAATAATTTATTGTTATTGAGAAAAGTCTCCGTTTCAAGCCACTTTATACTAATTTTTCCACATTCTCTTCTGAAATGAAATGTCAGCCGTTTGAAGTCTAATTCTTCTTGCTACTTATCCCGAAATTGCCAAAAATACGCCAGACTTTCTTTTAGGCTACTGAAAATGTCACAGAAGAAGTCTGTTCAATTTTTGACCTCCTTCCTGATTCCCACAGAGAAAGACCAAAACCAAGATAACTCCTCGATGTGAGATGTTGGACTCTGACATCTTTGAATTGGATTGGGAGCCAGTAAAAGGGAATGGAACACAATACAATCAAATCAGAGTCAACAGTCGTCAGTCAGTCCCTTAGAATTTCTTCCCGGTTTCTTTCTGGTCCAGTGAAACAAACAAATGAAGGGTTTATGGTGTGAGAGCATGTATCATTTTCGTCACAGAAAATGGAAACCGAAATTCGTTCGCAGGGGACATATTGGATTGGAAGTTGAATGAGAAAGAAATGGCTGGGCTGTTGTGTATAAGGTTTGAGGTTCCATTCTTTCTCGGAAAAACCAACAACACAACAAAGCACTTTGAGCAAAATACCCCACGCGACTCCGTCTTCATCTCCGTCAATACAATTGGGAGTTTCACTCCTTCTTATCGTGTCCCTTGAAGTCACAGACGTGTATATTTGATACTCATATAAATATGCATGGAAATGATCCTGACTGACGTACTTCAATATGAAACCAACATACATATAGGATTAATACTGGAAATTTCATAGGTGGTGGACTAGAGTAATGGATATTCGTTTGAAGTGCAAATTCCATTTAGCAATATGGAAGTATGCATCACCATGAGTTTGGGATTATAGGCATCTATATAGGTCTTTTGCATTCGGTTCTATAATGTCATGGTTCAGCTAGCCTTTTACCCAAAGTATTCGTCATCATTATCATCACAGCTTTATCATCATCATCACTTGGTTGGACTTGATTAGCATTCATCAAGCGTACCACTTTTAAAGAATATATAAAATTGAAGTTGACCTCGGTCTCTCGGTATCTTTACTCTCTGCTTGGCCACTTTTTGAGTTTTGCTTGATGTTGTTGATCTTTCTTGCGTTTCTATTTACTTTTCTCTGCGTAATAGCATGCAATATATAGCAATCGCTATCCTTTTTGCGTATGGATATGGTATCTATGAGTGTGTAGGAGGGCTTTTGATTTCTTTGTCGTCTTCGTCTTGCAAGGTTTTAATCTCTGTGTGTGCTCTTTTGGGTTCATGCATGCTGATAAACAGTTGGTTACATGTGCTACAACTTACAAGATATGATAATGTGGTGGATAGGTGCGAGACGGAGTTGAAAAATATATAAATGGTCTTCTGTAACTGTGTCATCATCATGTGAGACTGCTTGTAAAATGGTGAAACGGGTAAGAGTACAGAGTTTAATATTGCATTCACATTGCAACAATATTTATTCCTCATCATTTTCATTGCAAATTAAGTATTGGCGGATTTGTAAGATACATACATACATACTATGCTGGGTGACGTTTTGTGCAATACCAGTTTTATCACCGAATTATCAAAAGTGAATGGCTCAAAATTGTTAGCTTGCTGTTGGATGCTTTCCCCTTACTTCACTCAAAGACAATTTTGCAAGATCGATGCAAAGTTTATTTTTACATTATGCAGCAATCTGAATATTGTGTCTACGTGACATTTTAATATAAAAAATTCAGCATAGAAGAATATCACCGTGTTAATGCATCTTCCTTCATATTTCCGTTCCACGTAGCAAGTAGTATCTTTTTTATGATACCTACATAGGTGGAAGTCAACTCTAAAAAAGTTCTGTCAAGATTTTAATATTTTTTGTTTCATCAACTAATAAACAAAGTTCTCTTCATCATTCGATCATTATAATAATAATCACCAGCATTTCATATACACATGATAATTACAAGCCTTTGTGTGATGCGCTTCTAAAAAAACGTGGACAAAACAAAGCCATACATGTACATGTATGCACGCACACGCAGCCAGCTAATATGAACATTGTTATATGCGAGAATCAACCATATAATTTTTCATTCACTGTTCAACCAAACTTGCGACTTTATTTTCATCGACAAAAAACTCATCTTCATATTCAAGTCCTCCAGCTATTTTCTGCATGAATTAGAAAAAAAACTCTCCATAGTAGATTTCCAGCACACGAGAAGAGGCTTCTAGAGATTTTGATGAGATGACGTGAAAAAGTTCTTGAGGTGCAGATAAGGCACGGAGCATAGTAATATGCGCATGAATGAATATAACCAAAGTGATTTTTTTGGCAGCTGGGAAAAAGTTGGCTGACGCAGCCATGTATTGTATCATCCACGTTGAAATTTTATGCTAATGTATGTAATATTTGATGAACATATCAGTGATTCCGTAGTAGTTTAAGGCCTACGGTCTAGTCCCCGTACATTCATAAAGTTTCGACAATGATTGGAATATTAAAAATATGGCTGTGGCGGTTGGTGGTTCATATTCGAAATGAATATGAATTTATGAGTAGTGGGTTCCGATCCGATGATCTGATGTGATCTATACACGCATAACTTTAGAAAAGTTCAAAGATTTGATTCAAGGCATGAAGCATAGCTGATTAGGATACACTCAAGTACATTATTGTACTCAGATGATTTCCCTACTAATGAGCTTAATTGAAAAAAGTTTAGTGCACGTTACTTAGCGGTATTGTGCTGCTGCTGCTGGTGATTGTGACTGGTGACAGCATTTAGGTAAAGAGATGTCACCGCCGCCTCCCAAAGGAATGCCGAATTTCAAGTCAAGATGTGATTAGGATTGTATCCTCCTCCGTTCTGGATCTAAAATGAGTTTTCATATCATATCACAAACTACCAGAAGACCACCTGAGCTACAGGAAACCGAGAAATCTGTTAGCTCTCACAACTCCTTTTGTGTGTGACCGAGATTTACACAGAGTCTCTCTTTTTGGTCTCGTCTGGTCTGATTTTGGTGAGTAAAAAAAACAAGTCTGATAAACTTTTCACGTGGCAGTATAAAATGAAATGAATCATATTTTTGGTTTCGTGATGATGATGATGATCAACATGGTAGAGAGCCCTGAAACTGAAACCCTTTATCCATGAAAAAGTTTGTGACATGTAATGCAAACTTGTGATGATTTATGTTGAAGTTAAAAACAAAGGCTGTGCATATCCCTTCTGTCGTCCAATTTTTCTTCTTCTATTTCATGACAAATAGCTTGTAATGAATTGTACGTATGCATGTACACATATCACGCTCAGATTTCACTTTTTCCGGATTGGATCTGCTCCACTCTAAAGTTACCAGCCAAAACGAGCACACCGGATGATGATTCCGCATGATGCGATGGAAAGTTTTATGCAGATCGTAGAACATGCTATAGTTACGTACAAAATCCATCCAGTGTGGAGAATCTCTTTCTCTCCTCTTCAGCTAATCCCATTTTCCATGAAAGAGGACGAGCCCTCCATCTTCGTTGGCACTCCAATGAGTGGGTAGATGCATGTTGTATGCACCAGTTTCCATAATGTTGGGTATGAGAATGAAATGAAAAAGCTTTCGGCTCATCTCAAATATCGTTGAATGTTTCATAGGATATTATGAGTCGAGGATTTTTTCCGAGGCTATATATGTATCCTTGAATCAAGTACTACTAGAGAATTGTATGGAATAAGCTTCACAAAGTACACAAATCACATTATTCTTCAGTTTTAGCATGTTTTTAATCGCATTATTAGTCAATACAACAATATAGCAACATGAACGGGACACAGAGTGGAAAACAACATAAACCAGATTACAACCTGATGATATCGATAAGCCTTTTACCCTTTAAATTAACAGATTTCAAGGCATCCATAATGGAGCCAATTCTAATCAAAATGGAGATATTCAAACCGGAAACATTGCTTTGCAGGATCAATAATAATACTGTCGGTAACAAACAAACACAAACTGGTTGGTTGTCGCAAGTTGCCCTACTGTAATATTGGTTGGGTTCCGTACGTTATGTACATATAAATACATATTTTAATAGTTCTTACTACAATATATCACGGTAAAAACTTCACAGATTTTCATGCTTGTATTGCATAACCTTACTTACTTCTACGTTTGCTTTCCACACAGGTTCATAATGATACATAATATATTACAGTACACAGCTATTTGGAAGTACGATTGATATATCGCTCGCAGAATTTGATACGGAGAAATAACTACATTATGGTCGCATTGTAAATACATGCATTGTTTTTATGCATGATAGACTGACTTTATATGAGAAATTATACCATGTTTGAATTGTTACGGAGAAGGAAGCTCTCGGCTGTTGTGGAACTGGATTTTCTGGATATTTTTTTGGGTTTGTATCAGTGTGCCCCAACTTTCACTACAATATACATGCGTCACTACTTTCCTGTAATAATTAGTAAACACGCACACAACACTTAATTGAAATCCATTCAACCATTCGTACACAAAAGTACATTGTTATACTAAATACATATTCACAACTTTTCAGGAATGTATAATAAATACTGATTTTGATAATATATATATATATAGATACATTATGTACCTCTACATATTTACAATTTAATATACTATTGTATACAAAAGTGTTTGTTACAAGAGCTGCCGTACGTACTAATCCACTTATAAAAGAATGATGTCTGTATCAATGTTTTTCCGTCAATTTATCGTGTTTGCTGAAAAAGTGATATCTCAAGTATCATCAACCATCATTGTTGTGTAGTGTAGTAGAACGTATTTAGTGTTTCCACCACATTGCACTACAAGCTTTTGCTCTTAGAAACACACACCTAGCTATATACACATTTCATTCCAATACATTATGTACATTTTAATGTTTTTACTGGCCTAATTACTTATGCATGTAATAAACCTCCCATATCAATTCGTGAGTAGATTATACTAGAAAAGGTTTTCTGTCATAATGTATGTATAATACATGTATCCTACTCGATATGTTTTTGTTACAAATTTTTATAATTCCAAAAGTAATTCTGTTTTACCTCAGATAAAAGTATGTCAAAGACAAAAATTGAAGTGCAGAGTAAATACTTCAATATGGATTTGTCTGTACTTATAACATAATAATGTTTTGGTATATTTTCGACCTGTTTCCCTCCCATAATATTCCTATCGATAATGATGAGTGGAATGAGAATCAAATTGAAAATTCCGTTTTATGCAGGTTTGAGTCGTTAATTGTATGCAATAGTAAACACGGCTGGTGTGCACGCGTAAATACTTCAAGAATATGATAATATTAATTGTTCATTAGTATGCAAAGGTGAGTAATGGCAAAATAGCATAACATAATTTCTAATTTACTTCTTCAGCAACTTTCATATCGACTTATCCAGTTGAGCTATGAGAGCAGAATTTGTAATGCATTGCTGTAGATGACATGAGCTGAGAACTCAAATCTGATTGTCCTGAACACTGATAAAAATACCTAAGCACTACTACAGATAATAGACCATTGTGCGTAGGTTGAGATGGTAGGATTGGCTCAATAATTAGTTACGACAAAGAGAATTCTGAATGGAAATCGATGTAATCATTTAACCAGAATTTCGAATTATAGACTTTCCAAGAATGCATTTAAATATACATCAAAAACTAAACCATTCCCAAAGTACGAATTTCCCAAAGCAGCACAAGAGAACACTTTGAGAGTTTGACTCGATAATTGTCAATTATAGCATTTGTAAGCAGCAAAACTTCAAAGATTTCATGAGATGAAAAGATGTGATTTTCTTCCGTTTAAAATACCTGTGCTTTTCACACAAGAATGGTTTACATGCTCCGTTTCAGTGTCTTTGTTGAAGGTTGTTTCTTTGTTTCACATTATGAATGCGTCGAAGCACACGTATTTATACATAAGACTACTAATATTTTTGATGAGTTGAAGGATTATTTATTTCAAAGGAAAATGTTTTATCCTTTCGCAGGTGCGACATTGTTTCAGCGACAAGCTAGTTGTAATGGCTTTAAATTATATGTACCTTCCTTCATTTCTGTCTTACCTCTCCTCGGAGCTTAAAACGACACATTTTTCTGCCAGAAAAACATTACACCATTCTGTTGGTTCCCATTAAAATAGAAACCCTTTTTCTTCTAGCACCTGGGACTTAAATCCAAAAAGCAAGTTCATTCATTATACACAAGTCCTTCCCCTTTTCTCTTCATTTTCTCCTGTGCTTTCACTTTGTGTCGAAACTCCGGCGGAGCACTATCTCGACTCTGATGATGTCCTTCCTTCTAAATAATGCATACGGTCGGATCACCATGATCATGATCAAATTTGATGTGGATCGAAATACAACATGAACAACTCAACCGTGTCACTTGAGTTCAGTTCAACGAAATAGAAAGGATCAGACAGAACTAACGGCGATAAAAGGGAACAAGAGAGACCATAGCTGCCATTTGTAGTAAATTGACCCAGGAGTTTGTAATTGACAAGAGAGGAAATCAAATTGTGGTAAAGGACGGCGTGAACATAAAATCGGGATTGGAGCATTCATCCATGTCGATGTCCTCCAGTTTGATATGTATATCAATCGTGGCGTCACTACATTATGATGATGGTCGTCACATCATCGTTCGTCGTAGCACCGGATCAGGATCATTTGTTCGTATCAAATGTCGGCCACTTGATACTCCGAACTGATGTATGCACTCATACGAACTATTACGTTACGGGTTAAACCCTTGTCTCTACAAAATGTCAACGAAACACTCAAACACATTTCCACTCTCTTCCAAAGATTATAAAAAGGGACAACAGAAACACAACCAAAAAACTTTCCATGTAATATATAATGGAATGTGTATAAAGAGGACGAATGAAGACTTTCACAACTCCAGCTCTATTCCATTAGAACCAAGACAGACGTCATTATCTCTGCGTTTCCAGCTCCTCTGCATATCATACCATGTTGGTCTGGTGTGGTGTTAGTGGTGTGACATTTTCAAAGTTTACAACATCATCATCCTCATCATCATTTTGCATTCACATGATGACGCTCTGCCACTGTCTCACATTTTGAGCTTGGTTTCTTACTTCATAAGCAATTGCTTGACAAAGTTGCAACAAGCTTCCAGAATCAACTTCAACTTTGCCTCATCATCTTGCGTGTGCGATGCATTGCACGTCATTCTTGTCAAAATCTTGTCATATCCTTTAATACCGTATATTTATATGTTTATATTGGCGTGTGCGCAATAACCAACGTTCCCATTCCCTTTAGTTGTTTCACTCTGGAAAAAAGTTATGTTACATTTCGTCGAGCTCCATTACTTGTGTGCGTGTTCATCCTAATTAATTGGCCACTGAGGTATTATGGATATGTGCTGCTGTGCCGTAGCGCAGCAGTACTTCTTCTTTCTCTTTCAGTCATTCTCTTTACTTTCCATCACACCACGAGACTCTTTTCTCTTTCTTGTGTTGATTAACTAAAAGAGCGTAGATAGAAAAAAGACTCTTCTAAAGAGACCACCAACTTATTTACTTGAAAAGTTGGGCTTGAAACTAAGGATAAGATGTAGAGGAAATGTGGTCTTTTGGTACTTAGTCTATACCCGGTATAAAATAGTCTTGTGCGAAGAACACTAATGAAAATTGGTACGAAATACGATATTTCTTTTTGTGCTTGTAGATATTACTTACATTCAATTTATATAATATTTACGATTATATTATACTCATATTATGTGGCTTTACTATCTCCAGCTTCTCCAGTTACTCAGTACTGAAGTCGAATTGAGAAGGTAACTTTGGGGAATAGAGATGGAATCAAATGAGTAATTGAGTCATTCAAACTTTTCTCTTTTCAGAATAAATGTTCAACACTGGGAACTCTGACTGGGGACGGCGTGGTTGCCGGAGATGAGACGAGATGATGATGATGAATCTGCGGCTGATGTTGAAGATGTTGAGCAGAAGTTGAAGTCGTTGTGGATGAGGATGATGTCACTACCTGAGCGACCGCTACACCGCGTTTCATTAATGTGGTATCACATTCATCATCGTCCTCCTGTTGCTGGGTCCCACAGCTGGAGAGCTCAACATTTTGAGTATTTGAAATGCTGCTGGTACTCACGTCAGGAAGTTGAGAAGAGGAAGGCGGTGGTGTTACGCTAGTTCCGGCAGCGGTCTTTTGTGGCGTGGTGGAACAAGCCGTGGTCGTAATAACGTCTGCTGGGTTAAAATTAATCCCAGTTGTCATTACACCAGGGTACGGATCAGGGTCGTCTGGGTTGAGAGGTGGAAGAAGAATGAATGGCACTTTGAGACTCTGACAAAGTGACAGACCCCCGAGGATGAGCTTAGCCTGGTAGAGAAAAAAAATAACATGAATTCACATTTTTTCTTCCTCTTTGGATGGACTCACATCATGACGAACAAGATGCGATACATGCACAGCCAGAGAGGAAGCTGGAAAATCCAATTCAATCATTTACGACTTGCGTATAACATGGAGAGGGACATGAAATGGAGAATGAGGGAAACGAGAATTCTAGTTATTAAGAAGAAAACTCAGTTTTTAAAGCCTTTCTCCTTCCCAAGCCACCACAAAATGCCACTCTCATATCTCCTTCATCTTGTCAGTCCAATAAACTTCATTCCACCTTTTACTTTCCATGCATGCATATATATATCATGCTCTGCTAATACCCAACGGAAAAGTTGTGAGATGATGTTAATAATAAGATGCTCTTGGTTCCCTTGTTCATATAGGTAGCCTCTCTGCTTTCTTTTGAAATTATAAAGATAAAAATTCTTTCTCTTCCTCCATTTCATTTGCTTTCAGAGTTTTCTCTCAAGACTCTCACAATCTTTCTTTCTTTCATTAGATTAGTACGTAAAAATGCCGTTCTCATGCTGCTATTAGTACAAAAGCGTATTTCTCCAAATGATTAAAGGTAAGTATTCTCACAACTACTCGCTTTGACAGGACTACTCTAGAGGCATTGACACAAACATGTATATCAGGATGAAAATCTGTGGCACTCACTGTACACTGTACCTTAACGTAATAGGAAACAATTATGGCAAAGACGTTTCTCGATCTGTTTGCGCCCTTTTGAGGAGCAATATCCAGGACAGGTTCGAGGCTGTCAGTTGTCGTGGAAGGGGATAAAACAGGCTCCCGCCCGAAAGCCTCCTCAAGGGCGAGCCATTGTCTTGCAGGACCTCGTTGGGGTGTCAGTATGTATCTCTTTTGATATGAAGCTCCGGGAACTAGGAAGATCTAGACCAAAAACAAAAGAAATTACTTTCCCCATTAAGTAAATTATTTTGACTCAGCCCGCTGCTGCTCTCTCTCCTTCCTAAACAAACTAAGAGAAAAGGTACTTGTGCGTTAATAACATGATAACGCAATTAGTTATATTGGTTTTCAAGTACAGACCACAAACTGTGTACACAAAGTCAAAGCTATATAGGACTCGTGATGTCGTAAATTCATTTCTTGGAAAATCAGCTCGGTCGGAAACAGATTAGACATGTTGCATGAGCTGAGCATGAGCACACACACAATGAATGATACGTAATCTCTTATCGTTAGGAAGGGACATAAATTAGTGTTGAAATACGAGTCCTTACATTGTCCTCTGCACAGCCCACGACATTCTTGAACTTGCCTGAGGTGAACATACAAACGTCAACTTGTTGAATAAGGGAAACCTAATCCACAAACCACAACAGTTCGTTTATTGTATTAGTAGTTTATCCTTTTACATAATAGTATGTACATAATAGTAGCTTTATAAGAATAAAAGTATTTTTCCAAAGGGGAAAAGAGAAAGCAATTTAGGCATATGTGTACCATATTTTCATTTCATGCATAAAAAAGACGCAATATTTCAATTTCCCCTTTTGTAAGAGAAAAAAACTATAGGACAAAAACGAGGGAACAAAGGGGAGGTTCAGAAGAGTTATGTAGTTTGCGAAAGTGCACACAATGTATCATGCTGAAACACCACAAATCAATCTTTCATGACTACATCACGGAATTACTTTATAGAAACGTAAGAACATACACCCACGTAAATATATAATGATCACAGCTTCTATACGATACGTTTCTTTATTTTATCAGCATAAAAGGGAAACCTACCATAATGCGTCGTATAGAACTGCGACTGTTATTCTGGACAGAAAGCTTCACTTCCAACGACTCTCCGTATCGGACGGCATTTGTGTTCAATTCGCATTGGAGTTTAATTTTACCTCTGCTTAGTATAGTTGGTCGACTTTCTATTGAACCTTTGAGGTCAAGTGTGACCTCGGTTGGTGGGGTCTGAACAGCCCTGAGAGCAAGTCTTATTGTATTACGACGAGGAGGTCTTTCCTCCGGTCGCTCCGCTGAAAAAGAATACAAATATATTATATAAAACTATACACGCAAACATAATAATATTATATAAGTCAACATAAAAGGAGGGAATGCGAAGCACTAAAAAGTTGTGTAGGTCGAGTCGGCCAGTCAAGCCCTGTAAATTGGAGTTGTTGGAGTGTCTGCCCAGACAAGAAAATGTACTTGTTCTTTTTTCATAGCTTCTACGTGCCTTTTTCTCTTTCCCCTTTTTATCTCTGCTCTTCCTATTACTCAGTTAACAAGGTCTTGGATTGAAGCTCTAGTAAAGAAAGGGACAACTTTCACTTGCTCAACATCAACAACACGTGCATGCACGAATCATGTTGTGTTGCATACACGAACGGCGGAAAGATGCGTTGTTGAACTCGGCAACGCGATGTTATGTTACTGCTGCTAAAAGGTCTGCTGAAAAATGGGAGAAAGATAAAGTGAAAGAAAAAATTCTCGAAGAGAAAATTGGTATAAAAAGAAAGGAGCAAATTACGATGCACTTTCCTTGATGATCTTTCACCATGTTAATGGTCCCGTTATCACCGTCAATACCGTTATGCTTTATATCGTCGTGTCATAGTCATCATGATAGTATTGATGTGAGCATAAAGATTCGCACAGGATTTTATATGGGCGAGACATGAATTTACGGTCTTTTTATAGACTGAAAGGAGAAATAATGGGTTTCGGTTTACGTACAGGCATAAATTCGTAAGTCGTATAGAGTTCCTATTGGAGATCCTTTGTACGGTTTGGCAGGAGCCAATAATACACTTGGTGGAGGAGGAAATGCTCCTATCCCCACGGGGCCAGCACACAAGGTAAATGGCACTGAATGGATTGATGGTGAATTGGCGGAGGAGTTGACGCGCTCCAGTAAAACACCCTAAGTGGAATACAATACATTTATTCATACATGGACATCAAAAAATCAATGCTTCAATAATAGCACAGTTGGACATTATTACAATATGTATTTGTTATCATGTGGTGTTATCTACATCATAAAAATAAAATGACAATAGTATAGTGCCATTACAGTTAATGTTTCTGTTGATGTTGTAGTTTCAAGT
>JAQGAP010000982.1:0-24153 GCA_034697805.1 Orchesella bifasciata | reverse complement strand
ACACACACATACACACATGGACAGAGGGACAGAAATACCAAAACGATTAACTACCAACAAGTTGCTAGTTAATAATACGCAGGAAATGAGATTGAATATCTACTCTACGTCTTTTTAATTTTTCACGATTTTATAATGATGTTGATGAATGATCACTAACCTCACAGCTCCTTGCAGTCTAGATGCAGAGATTCCTCTCAATTTCTCTTTGTCTTTCATGTTTTTCTTTAAATACTTTAAAGCGACAGCTTTCGCTTTATCACTAGCTTCTTTTTTGCTCATCTTGTGCTTACCCTTTGTTAAATGTCTAGCATAATTTTCGTGTCGGTCGGTTCTATACCCACAAAAAGATTCGCACGTATACGGCTTTTCATCTGGAACCAAAGGAAATTAAATCAGCTCATGTCCAGGCGTACAAATTTCCAATCTCCTTTAAAACTGGAATAACTTTGAATGTATGTACTTGTATGTGTCGTTAAATGACGAATGAGATCTTTCAGCAGGCTGAATTGCACACATTTTTCAGTGCACAAGTGGCAGGTGAAGCATTCTTCTAATCCAGAAGCAGCCGAGGAAGGCCCTGGTCGTGGAGATGAATTTCTTCTACATCGCTTGTTGTTTTTGCCTGGTTTATGTCCTTCTCCATTTGGATTCGAATCCTCTTCATTGGGACGCTTTTGTCCGTGGCCCATTTAAAAAGGCTATCCTGAAATTTATTATCAAAGAATGAAAATTGATCGCTGGATTACTCCTTCTACTCGAATTGAATACGCTCTAAATTGCATCAACATGAGTCGGATGTTTTCAATACACATGAAAAATGTTTACAGAAACTATTCTTCGAAAACTATGACTCACTCAGTCAGTTGACCTATTTTCACTGAAATCATTGGCATGCTAGAAATTAGTTCAGAGAGCTCCAACCATTTTTCTGAAGAATTATTTTTAAAAACTTTTTACATACCTTCCGTGGCAAAAGAAATGAAGTTGAAATGGATGAACACAGGCCTAGAAAAGTTTTAAATTCACAAGTAGATGCTTGAGAGTCAACGTCAACCGAACGACTGAAAGTAGTGCTGGCTTGAAAAAATCATACATGGATCCAATCCAAGTGCTCATTTGAAGATGAAAAAATATATTTTCAAAGGACCTCAGTCTCCGTCTCACAATTCGCTTCATTTGCATTATCGCGTTACTTCTGATAAGTGATGGAATGAATGGCCATATGTGCAAATTAAAGTAGGCTACTTGCTTTGCTCTTCGTCTAAAGAAATATGATACACCTTGAGTTTCGTATTGCTTGCAAGATGGGAACGAACGGGTAGGAAGCTGGAAAAGGGGACGGTAATTGGGTTGAATGAATGCGAGGACGCATTAAATTGCACATATTTTTATGACTTTGAGATAGCTTCTCTTCGTGGTCCTTCATATGAAAACATCTTGAATTTGAAGTTGTGATGTGATGAGTAATCGCAAGAATGAGGACAGCATTTGCATGAAGTGGACTGGCATTCGAAATAAAATTCTGAGTTCAACAAAAGCTTTTATGAAAAATAAAACATTTTTATGCATTTCACTAATTACTATGTTTTGATGTGACATCCAAAATTGTGAAGCCCGATGTGGACCTGCTATAAACTCAGCTCAAATTTCATAGGCGAATAAAAACAAATTAGAGAGTGACTGGTGCAGGTGGTCAAATGAAAAATTACCTTCCAAGCAAAGGCTGTCGCTCAAAGGCATGCGTTTTCTGATAAGGCTTGCCAGTGCAGTGGTGGGATGACGTTTATGGGTGATAAAAATCACGTCAAAATTTGAAGGACCCGCATGCAAGCGCCCATCCCCGCATTGCCCCATTGATGATGATGATGATGATGATTACAACGAGCTGTAAAAGTAAAAATGCCGAGGTCTTTTCAGAATCGGAATGGAAAATAACAAAATGTTCAAAATTTTCTTTTTGTTTCAAACTAATTTATTTTTTATAATTACTAAACACAAATTAGAACGTGTATGTATGCATACAACACCTCTCCAATAAGTTTTGGACCAAAAAGAATTTTTTTTGTAAATTTTGTAATTTTTCATTCCGATTCTGAAAAGATCTCGGCATTTTTACTTTTACAGCTCGTTGTAATCATCATCATCATCATCAATGGGGCAACGCGTGGATGGGAGCTTGCATGCTATAGCACCCATAAACGCCATCCCACCACTGCACTGAGGCTTGCTCTCAGATTCATACCTTTCGCTTTTTGCTGAAACTTAACTAGTTTGCAAATAATTATCATCTCATTGAATAGTGACATTTGAAGAAGATAGTAAATGATTTTCATGCAACGGTTTAAATGCTTTGTATTTAAAGGCAGTATACTTGATGTTAGTTAATAAGTTGACTATTGATTTGCATAACAAGGTGCCTTTTTAATTGTAGCGAATACGAGAGCATTTTTGTAATCAAGTTGAGGAATTGCCAATGTTGTTTAACTTCCGATGCGGATATGCGTTCTTGTTTCACGTTGCCCCATTTTATCTACTCGTTGCCATTCTTCCATCTTCTTGTATTGCATCATCTACCGCTTCGAGTCCAGTGTGCAGGCCTACCATAAAGAGCTTGCAGTTAAGCCATTCCTCTTCATTTTTAAATTTTCGTTACATTTTCACTTCCTCCATATTTTTGCAAGTACTGATGGAAAGTGTTAATCCTTAACTCGTCCATGCTCAGTGTCAAAATCAGAAATTTGCATGGATTCTGCAAGCCGAATGTTGTCCACAACATCATCATGATCATCACATGTAATTGCAGAACGTCTGCATCTAAAACTAATGAAACCGATGAGCCAACAACTCTAAAAGTATGAGAAGATGTTACCTTCTTGAAACTATCAAAATTTTAACGTTATGGTCACATTTGAAGGAATTTCTACGCTTGAGTTTGAGTGAATGAAGCAAGCTTCCCATTTCGTAGGTTTGATATTGTTTTCCTTTAACAGATTTAATATGCGTTTTACGATGGACACGTTTAATGTAAAATGACACTGGCCTTTTTACTTAGGACAACTTTTTGGTAGAAGGAAAATCATGACATAATGAGGTTTTAATCACTCACTTTAGCCTATTCCATATAATATTGTAATTTTGCAGCATATGCGTTGTTAATTTACCTTTACACGACCGGAGAAGATCAGAGTTGTGTAAGATTTATAAAAACGTAACCAGCAAATTATTGGCAAAAATGAAGGAGATAGTAGAGCATTTTGAGGAAGCAAATTATTGATAATTTTTTAACATTCTAATTTTTCTCATAATATATGCATATCCGTCTTTTGGTGAAGGTTATGCCCCCATTCTCACAACTGGGTGAGCATCGTGTGCAGTAAGAAGTCATTAAAATTCGAACAGCGATCAACTTCTTCTGTAGTTAAAAAAATATTTTGAAGGTTAGGAAAAAAAATGTCCCTCCTCAAATATTAGTTCATGTCATAAATATGAGCTCATTTTAATATTACACATCCTAACAAATAAGAATTTTCGACATCTGCGCCTTCTCTTCGCTTCTCAACGGACGTCCAGCCTTTTCCTCTCTCTCTAAATTCATTAGCCCATAAATCAAAGTGTATAAAAGGGGAATGTGAGAATCAACTCACTTCCAGTTCTGCTTTGCGTTGTTACTGACGAAAACTTGAGTTTCAGAAAGTTAAAAGGTTTAATTAAAGAGTTTTACTACGTAAAGCTCAATATGGCTTTCAACGCCAACAATCAGATGTGGCTCACGTACGCGCTGGTAGACTCCCAAGTTCCGCATGCACTGACACTTTGCTACTCTTTGAAAAATGTTTTCACGTCTCGCCGCGTTGCTGTGATTGTTTCACGGAAAGTGTGTCCCCATTTGAGGGAAAAATTGGACCATGCCTTCGATTGTCTCTTCATTCTGGATGAAGACCGGAACACTGGAGGTCTGAAGGATGAGGTCTTTGTGAAGCTATACGCTCTAACCCTGAATTTTTTGGAGAAATGCATATTCCTCGCTCCGACAATGTTGGTATGTAGTCTATATAAACTGGAATTAGATTAGAAGCGATGAAGATTTAATTTAATTCAGCTTTGTGCCTTCGTTTGTTAAATATCAGGCTTTAAAAAATTGTGACGAGCTTTTTGATGACTGCAACCAAACTCCTTCACCTGAATTGTTTGCACGCAGAATTGAGAAAGAAATGTCCATTTTTGTGGTTCGACCATCCAGCCAAACATTTAAAGCGGTTATGAATGTGCTTCAAGCCAAAAACGGGAAAGAAGTGAGCAGCTACGTCTGCTTGACTGATTGTAGTAAATACAACCGTCTCTTGTCGCCCCAAAACGGCACCCTTCTGGGGTACGTGTATAGTTTCCTTCTTACAACGAGCATGGCTAAACTCAGTTAAAGAATAACTTGGTTTTCATACAAATTAATAGGAATGAGAAGGATCTTTCGCTTGTTAACGTGGTCAACATACCATTTGATGAGGATACGGATGACTTTGGGATGTTGTCTCGGGTAGGTGAGAAAGTTGAATCTAAACACAATATAATTTGGATACATATTGACTATCAGATGAAGATACCTTCATTTTCTAGATAGTTCTGGAGCTACGACGCAAGATTTATAGAAAAAATGTTCTGCCATTGCTGGAATCTGTGGTTGACATTGATTCTGGACTGAGTTGTGGCGGGACAACTTACAACAAAGAGCCCATTGCAATTGTTGGCATGAGCTGCCGATATCCGGGTGCCAACAACCTTGAGGAGTTTTGGAACCTCCTCATAAACTCGGAGGATGCCACTGGAACTCCCCCAGAGTTTCGATGGAGGAGAGATCAGAGCATCCAACTTGATGACAAGTTTAGAAAAACAAACGCCGGATTCCTCAAAGGGAAGGTGGACGAGTTTGACGCCAAATTTTTTGGAATAAGCCCCATGGAATTAAGCTGTATGGACCCTCAACATAGGCTTCTTCTTGAGCTCGTCTGGGAAAGTTTGGAAGACGCTGCCATCCAGCCTCCAACCCTGAAGGGGTCAACAGGCAGTGTTTTTGTGGGAACCTGGGCAAATGACTTCAAAGATATATTGAGTGCCAGTGGAAACAGCGAATTTTATCGAAATTACATGGGCAATTCTATCGGAGCTGCAGCAGCTAGAATTTCCTTCCTTTTGGGGCTAACTGGTCCAAGCATTGCTACAGAGTCTGGGTGCTCATCCTCCATGGTAGCTGTGCACCTGGCTTGTCGATCCCTCCAAAATGGGGAGGGTAGGTTGGCTCTCGCTTGTGGTGTCAATCTCATGTTTGAACCTTTTGACAACACAAAAATGCCAATGGCTTTATCCCCCGATGGACACTGTAAAACTTTTGATAAAACGGCAAATGGCTTTGCTCGGGCTGAGGGGGCTGGTGTCCTTGTTCTTAAACGACTTTCTGATGCTGTGAAAGATGGTGACAGAATCTGGGCCCTTGTGAGAGGTACTGGAGTATCTCAAGAAGGGGTGAGTAAAAGCATGGGGACACCTACGGTCCACTCGGAAGCACTGGCGATGAAACAAGCTTTAGCCGACTCTGGAGTTGATCCAGGTCTCATATCCTACGTCGAAGCGCATGGAACTGGAACAGTTGTTGGGGATCCCATTGAAGTTTCAGCTATTGCGGAAGCCTACCACTCAAAAGCCCGTCAGGAGCCACTATTCATTGGCTCTGTGAAGACGAATGTGGGACACACCGAATCCTGTTCGGGAATCACTGGAATTATGAAGGTCGTTCTAGCCATGCATCATGAAATTATTCCTGCTCACAGGAATTTTGAGGAGCTTAATCCTGCCATTGACTTGAATGCGGTGCCAGCAAGAATACCATTAAAAGCTGTGGAGTGGCAGAAATCCCCTGGAAAACCGAGATTTGCAGGAGTAAGTTCATTTGGGATAACGGGAACTGATTCACATTGCATACTCGAAGAGTCCCCAGAGGTTCAAAACAATTTCCCAAATTGCCCCAATTTGCGAAAACAACCTTTAGAAATAATGAAAATTTCTGCGAAAACAGAGGAAGCTCTGGACATTCTTCTGGAGAACTATGAGGATTTCATGACTAAAACTACCTGCGATTTAAAAGATTTAACATACACAGCAAACACTGGGAGATCAGATTTTAGTCACAGAGCCATTCTAATTGGAAAAGGAAAGGAAGAAATGTTAAAAAATTTTGAAGGAAAAAAATTCCTTAGAGGCGAAGAAACTTTAGAAAATGACATGGGAAAGATCTGTTTCCTTTTCACTGGCCAAGGCTCACAATACCCCGGAATGGCCAAGGAGCTTTATGAAACAAGTCCAGTTTTCCGAATGCACTTTGAATATTGCGAATCCCTGCTCAAAAGCAAGTACAAAATTGACATTGGCAAAACGCTGTGGAAATCCTCAGGGGATGAAATAAGCCGAACGCTTTATAGCCAAACTTCAATATTCTGTGTGGAATATGCTCTACTTAAACTTTGGGAATCTTGGGGAGTCAAGCCTGACTACGTTCTTGGCCACAGTTTGGGCGAATTCCCAGCAGCAGTTTGTGCAGGAATATTGAGTGTTGAAGATGCCCTCAAGCTGGTTGCCGAGAGGAGTCGACTTATTGATCAACTGCCGCATGGAAAAATGCTCGTCATCAAGTCTGATAAGCCACGGGTGGACACCCTCATGAACAAGTTTGGAAAAGAGCTCGATTACGCTGCTATTAACTCCCGTGAGCAAACAGTTGTAGCTGGAGATAGCGAAATTGTTCTGAAGTTTTCAGAATATTGCAAAAACGCCGGTTTAAAATGTATTGTGCTGGAATCCACACACGCGTTTCATTCCAAGCACATGGACCCCATGCTAGATATCTACAGAAATGTAATAAAAACGGTTAAAATACAGGATACTCTCAAATCCAAATGCAAATTCATTTCCAGCGTGCGTGGTAAATTGGCGGAGGATAATGAGCCCATTGATGAAGAATACTGGATACAACACACTCGGGAAAAAGTACTCTTTTTGGAAGCCAGTAGAAAAGCAGTTGAATTAGGATGTAGAACATTTATAGAAATCGGGCCTCAGCCTGTTCTTTCCGCATTAACGATGTTGAACAACGAGTCAAAGTTCCACCTGACTTGCTTGCCCTCACTCAAGAAAAAGGAGAACGAATGGCAAACAATTCTAAACACACTAGGTAAACTTTACGTAACCGGAATGAATGTTGATTGGGAAGGTCTCCATCAGTTTGAAGAACACAGGATCGTTAGTCTCCCACATTATCCCTTCATTGGGAAAAGGTTTTGGCCAGAGTTGGTATCCACAAGTGGAGCTTCAATTCACCCCCTAATTGGTTCCGTTATCCCTAATGCCTCTGGGGCTAAACTATTCCAGAGCGGGTTGAAACCTCAAGGTGGCCTGGAATATGTGAAGGACCACTGCATCGGGACCAACATTATATTTCCTGGGGCAGGCTATCTTGAAATGGCTCTTGCAGCGGGGTTAGGAACAATAGAAGGTTCTACAGACTCATTATCTCTTCCTCCGTCACTCGCCATAAAGGTTGAAAACCTTGTGATTGAAGCTCCTCTCCTGCTAGAAGAGTCTTCCACATGCCAGATGCAAACTGTAGCGTGTTTTGATACTGATAACGAGATCCAGAAAGAATGGAACTACGTAAACGTCAAAATTTACAGACGAGCCACCTCAGAAGCAAACAAATGGGAGGCTCACGCCACAGCACAATTCTCCCCACTACCCACCGTTGAAGAGAAAGACACTTCTGCATTTAGCGATTGCGCGTTTCACGAAATTTTGTCAAAAGACACCTCTGATAAGGAACAAACTGATGATATGTATGACAGGATGGCTTCCTCAGGAATTAAATTTGGCCCGGCTTTCAGAAGTTTAGAAAAGGTTTGGCGAGATGAGGAAAAGGGAACACTTTTATCTAAAGTCAAGATCCCCACTGGGATTTCTCAATATGTTGTACATCCTGTTGTAATTGATGCAATGATGCAATCCATAGCAATTCTCCACCCAGATAATGCTAGCTCTAAAAAATTGCTTCAAATCCCAGTAAAAATTGAAAAGTTTGTTTGGCTCGGCGGAACATCTAGTTCTAGTTCATCAGCTAATTGTGAGCTCTACATTCATGCTTTTGAGAACAAAAATGATAGAAACAATACTGGAAAAACCACCAACAGAACGGCAATGCTTTTTGACTCTTCTGGAAACGTAATAGCCACCATGACAGGTCTGGAGCTCGTTGAAACCACTGTTAAGTCCATTGAGTCAGTTTTGGAACAACAACAGAGCATCCTACCCGAGTTTTGGGAGGAGGTCTGGAAACCAACACCAAGTCTCATTGACTCAGCAACTGATATGGAAAAGGCGAAAGGGAAATTTTACTCAGATGAGTTTCACACGGATTTTGAGAACAAATATAATACAAACTTAAATCCCTGTCGGAATGACATATTCCGAAACCTGGAGAAAATGGTCTACCTCAACTTTCTCCGCGGAATGTACCAACTGGGTTGGAAACCAGAGGTGAGAACAAACTTTGTTGAAAGCTCGTTGTTCAAAGAGCTCAGCATCGGAGTGGAATTTCGCCAGTATTTCAGTTTCATGTGTGAGGTTTTTGAAGCTGAAGGATTATTTAAAAAGATGGGTGAAAGTAATGGAGAAATAACGTGGTTTCTCCCTGATTTTCCACCCTCACAGGAGGAAGTTGAAGCTTCGCTAAACACTGTAGAATTGAGTGGTGACCTCGTGCAAAGATTTCCCTCGACGCAGCTAATGCAAGAGTTTGGTAACCGTTTGAGTGGAATTCTGAAAGGCAGCCAATCCGCTTTATCCATCCTATTTTCTACGGAAAACCGAAGCTACCCCACCGTCGCTGAACTTTATCACGACATCTTACAAGTTTTTAACGTGAGCAAGCTCGCACTGCCAGTTCAAGTTCTGCTCAAGCACATTACTGACTCTCAATCTAAAACCGGAAGTTACCAAGTTCGAATTCTCGAGGTTGGTGGAGGGACAGCGTCATATTCCCGTTATATTTTTGAGGCGTTGGAAACTCTTGGCATTCCATTTGAATATACGTTCACAGACATTTCAACATCCTTCTTTTCAGATGCGGCGACAATGTTCGAGAAGCAACTCAAGTCAATTAAATTTGAAAAGCTGAATATTGAAGTGGATCCCATTGAACAAGGCTTCATACCCGATTATTTTGATGTGGTGATTGCTGCAGATGTGGTTCACGCGACGAAAAATATTGCGGAATCTTTGCAAAATCTTCGCATCCTAATGAAGCCACTTGGGAGGCTTGCCGTCATTGAAACGACGAGAGTCAATAGAATTTCTACCTTCCTGTTTGGAACGTTGGATGGCTACTGTAGATTTACAGATTTTGAATTGCGACAAAAATATTGTATTCTTGAGGACGACAAGTGGAGCCAAGTGATGCAGTCTAATGGGCTCGAGATTGAAGGGGTGTTCAGAGTGTTTAATAGCAAACACTCTGTTATGGTTTCTCAGAAACTCGGCTCAACTCCATTTGCCACTAAACAGGCAAAGAAAACTTGGTTGGTTTTTCACCAGCCGGATAATCAGATCTCTTGTAGTCTTCGTGCCAAAATTTATAATGTGCCGGGTAGAAATGTTGTGACTGTGATCCCAGGTGGGAACTTTGAACAAGGGATGATAGAGCGTGGTGGCTCATTCGTGGTGAGAAAAAATGTGTTCGAGGATTTCGCTTGTTTGTTGAAAACCTTTATGAAAAATGCAGAAATTGAAGGCATCATTTATTGCTGGGCGCTGGATAAGACTGCTACAGCCCAGACGGAAGTACTTCAGCCTTTCTTCAATTTGACAAAAGGTGTGCTCGCCCTGAATCTGAAGGTGAATCCAAGGCTGGCGGTTATAACGAGTGGAGTTCTACCTTTTAACGACAATGATCTCTCTACTTTCCACTCTGGAACACTTTGGGGCTACTCGAAATCAATGAAAAACGAACATTTCCTATTCAACTGTAAATGCATTGAGGTCGCCGATGAGAGAATGGATGAGAATAGAATTCAGGAGATTTTTTACGAGGTTTGGAGCTCAGATAAGGAAATGCAAGTGGCTTTTTGGGGAAACGCCCGCTATGTTCCTAAATTTCAGCCCCACAAGGCTGTCAGCACCGCTCTGAAACTTCCACCTGGAACAGATAGGTTCCAGTTGGTTTTTCCCGACACCAAATCCATTTCCGACTTGCAGCTGGGGCCACTTAACCTATCATCCTCCCTTAGTGACGAATATGTAGAGGTAAAAATCAAAGTTTCGGCACTAAATTTCAAGGACATTCTCAGTGTGCTCAAACCCACCGACGAGTTTACCAACGCGGTGGGACTAGACTTTTCTGGGGTTGTCAAGCGAGTTGGAGCCAAAGTTACAAAGTGGTCAGTTGGTGACCGAGTTTTTGGCCTCAATATGGAAGATATGGGGCTTCCAAGTTATGTGCACGTGCATCAAAATCTCCTCCTCCGACAGCCCGACCACTTTACGTTTTGTGAGGTGGCGACTATACCCGCTGTCTATGTTACATCCATCGTGTGTCTTTTGGACGAGGCAAAAATTAAGAAAGGAGAGGTCGTTCTTATCCACACCGCAGCGGGGGGTGTGGGGCTGAGTGCGATTGAGATTTGTAAGAATGTCGGGTGCACAATAATTGCCACTGCGGGAAGCAAACGGAAACAAAATTACCTGAGGTCGCTTGGAATTCAGCACATTTTTCATTCCAGGAATACGAAATTTGGAGCTCAAATTCTAGAGCTAACAAATGGTCGAGGGGTTGACGTTGTTTTAAATTCACTCACCAGCGAAGGATTTAAAGAAGCTACGCTTCAATCATGCGCCAAAAACGCAAGGTTCATTGAAATGAGCAAGCTGAACATTTGGAAGCCGGAAGAAGTGAAAGAAAGGAGACCAGATGTGGACTACACAATTGTGGACGTTTCCAGTGCTGACCTAGCGGAAATGACACGCTATTTTGGGGTGTTGCAAGATCTCCTAGAACAAGAAGTAGTGAAGCCAATTCCATACGTGAGATTTGATGCTCAAAATATTCGTGAAGCGCTGAGGCACTTGCAGAAAGCGAGGCAAATTGGGAAGGTTGTTTGTGTGATGCCAATGATGAGGAATGAGGGTGGTGAAATTAAAATTCATACACCAATGTTTCATGATAATTGTTCGTATCTCGTGACCGGAGGTTTGGGTGGGATCGGCTTTGTTGTTTGTCAATGGATGGTTGATAAGGGTGCCAAACATGTCATTCTCGCTGGTAGAAATGCGCCATCCACCGCCATTCAAAGTGTGATCAATGATATGAATTCCAAAGGGGCAAATGTCATCCCTCTAAAGCTGGATGTTGGAAATTTTGACGACTGCAAAGAACTTTTGGAAGTTAAAATGAGGGAAATGAGTTTGCCAACTTTAAAAGGAATTATGCATGCTGCAGGAACGTTAGCAGACGGCATTATTACGAATCAAGAGTGGCCCAAACTCTCCTCAACTTTCAATGCGAAAGTTAACGGAACATTGAATTTGCATGAGCTCACCAAACATCTCAATCTCGAACACTTTGTGCTATATTCTTCAGTAGCAGCCATGTTTGGATTGCCTGGACAATGCAATCACAGCGCTGGGAATGCATTTGAGGATGCGTTTGCTCATTACCGACACTCCATTGGTCTACCAGGCACTACAATTAATTGGGGTATTGTGTTACATTACAAAAATCAAAGCCAGTTGTTGCAAATTATATATTATTTTTTAACCTTCCGCAAACTTTTCCGTTACAGGGCAGTGGGGTGAAGTGGGAATCGCAAGAGAATTGGATTTACCTGGACTCAAACCCTTTTCAAATGTGCAAGGCATCGCTGGGCTAGAATACGTGATGAAAACGCAACAGCACCAACTCTCAGTTTTAAATATCGAATCCTTTGTTCTGCTGAACAAACTTGTGCCACAACTCTCCATTTATTTGGACGAGCGCTACTGGAAAGCTTCCACCCAGAGCAACTCTGTATCGATAAAGTCGGATGTATTTTGGCAGCAGTACGACTCCGCCTCTGACATTGGAGTCAGGATGGATTTGCTCAAGGGGATTTTGAGGTCTATTGTTCGAAGCACGCTCAGAATGGACGAGAAGGATGCCATAGAGGACAACGCAAACCTACAGGAAATGGGTGTAGACTCCCTCATGTTTGTCGAGATCCGACATCACATTCAGATGCAAATGAAGGACAGATTGATAGTGAGTGCGGGGGCTATTCAAGATTGCCACACTATTAACCT
Source organism: Orchesella bifasciata (assembly GCA_034697805.1). NCBI lineage: Eukaryota > Metazoa > Arthropoda > Collembola > Entomobryomorpha > Orchesellidae > Orchesella > Orchesella bifasciata. Next base: position 11,784 of record JAQGAP010000982.1, on the reverse strand, counting down.
TTTAGCAGAAACACTGTTCAACCTAATCGAAGCGGAGAAGAATGAGTGTTCAGCAAATGAGTCAGATGGAAAAGGAGATGATGGAACAATTATTGTTGAAAACTTTTTGTCAGAGGATTCTCTCCTTTCCCACACAGTTTACAAGCCTGTTGTTCCAGAAGCCAGTGTCGGTGAACCCATTTTGATAGCCCATGGAATGCTGGTATCCAGGTGGATTTGGGACTCTGTGGCAAGAGCCATTGTAAATGCCACTGGAAGAACGGTATGGCAAATAGGAAGTTACTGTTAAATATAATATGCATGTAAATATATAAAAATATCTCATGATTGAACTCACTATCATCCAGGTAATAACATTTGATACAAGACATCACGGGGACAGTCCATGCCTTCCTGGATTAACTTATGAGCACATGGTCGACGACGTTTTTAACCTCTCACATCATTTGAATCTCAACAAGTTTTCACTCCTGGGGCATTCCATTGGAGGAAATACAGCTTTGGCGTTTACATTAAAATATCCACAATTTGTGGAGAAAGTAGTAGCTGTTGATGTTTCTCCGTTTGACGTAGACTCCGTTTTCCAAAGTAAATAATCAGTTTATTGTATTTTACTTCACTTTCAAAAAAGCAGATTCTAATTTTTATTGCATACTTTCAGATTTTGTTCAGGCAGCGGAGAAGGTCGTGTCAATTTTGGGGAGCCGCTCCGCATCATTTTCAGAAGCTAAAAGCATGGTTGATCCGGTCATACAAGAGATTTCTGTAAGCAACTCAAACCACATGAATTAAGGGATTTTTAAATGGTATCTGATCCTAGTTTTTCGTTTAGGAACCTTCAATAAGGGCGTTCATGGGAGCAAACCTGAAAAATATAGATGGTAAACTGGTTTGGTCTGGCAAGCCTGGTTTTGAAGTCCTTTTAAACAACCGGGACGAGTTGATGGGGTTCCCGAAAGAGTTGCTGGATCGTAAATTTGATGCACCAGCTTTGTTCATCAAGGGCGAAAATTCTGGGATGATTTCCAAATCTTCATTTTCCCAAACCCAGACTCTTTTTGGGAGGGCTCAGTTGAGCATTGTAGCCAACGCTGGACATTTTCCACCTACTGACAATTTTGAAGGGTTTATGAACATTTTATTGCCGTTTATTAGTTCTTGAAAATCCGTGTAGTTTTAGTAGTCGTGTAGTAAGATTATGAGACAAACTTTCCTCAATATTAGATTACAAAAGTTGCAAAATAATGTTCGTTTACAACAGTTCAACTTTGAATATTTATTTATACGAATGAGAAAAGTTTTATTTACTCAGCTAACCTAACTAATAAACACTAGTTCATTACTCTTTAGTAATTGCAAACACCTACCTCGACGACGTGACAACTTTGACAAAAAAAGTAGCAGTAATCAAACAAACCATCTATCTTCTCATATTATTTAGCGTGTGTTTCTGTCAATAAAGAAATACAGGCAAACTCGTGATGAATTCGTGTGTAAATTAGCTTTACATGTAAAAACAAGATGTTTTTGACTTTACAAAGTCAAAGCTTTGTCGGCAACCGGCAATAAAAAAAGGTGCAAAAACTAGTTTTCCTCAGGGCATATTCTTCTTTGTTTTAAGTGATAAACTCATGAAAAAATCTGAGTAATAAGAATGAGTAAGTGCATGTAAAATAATGATCGCAATCGGTAAACATTGGCATGTTATTTCATCCCACTATTGATACTTACACTTTTTGAGCAAATGTTGACTTTGAAGGTCATCTACTCGCTGGACAACTTGTCAATAATTACCAGCAAAAATTATCCTGGTTGATTTGTTTGCATCTGCCATCCAAAATGAATATAATCTTTTCAACACTAATTCAGTGTTTCGTTGGACGCTTACTTGAGTACACCTGGGAATCGAAAGAAAATTATAACTAAACCGAGTTTTACAATGAAGCCCAAAGATATTTATTGGCCATCTTACTTCATCGTTCTTCTTACATTTTGTAAGTTCATATTGAAAATATTTTGCCAAAAGTGCCAGACTAAATAAATTATTGCTGATTTCCTTAAAAAATTTGTAGCTTTTGGAAATTCTCAGTTGCAAAATTGCACGGATACGCCATACGATGTTGCGATTGGGGTTGAAGTAAATTGCCCTGATGGAATGAACGAAGTTTTCGAGGAAGGAACAACTGAATTGCATTGGAAGTCTTGCTGCGTTCCGAATACGGATGGAGGTTCATATTATTATTATTATTTTTTATGAAATTTTCTGGAAAAATTTTACGTGAAGAAATATAATTTTTGAAATTATGCAGAGAAAATGACCAAGTGGTATGGCCTTGGATGCCAGGCGTCCAGTTGCTCTTCCGAAGAAGAGGATTTTTGTAGCAAGCGGATTTACTGGCGAAAATACAAGGGAGAGCAGTTCACCTATGAAGAAATTTCCAGGGATGTTTGCACAACAAATGAAGGGGAAATCGGGGTGACGGCCTTGTGCTGCAGGAAAAATTCAACTGATGGGGTACTTGCGACCACCTACGGAGCCGGATTTAACGAGTTCCCTTTCATGGCGTTCGTTGACACTGTGACCTCCAATTGTGGTGGCACCATTTACAACAAGCGCTGGATTATCACTGCAGCTCACTGCATGGCGGACATTGAAACAGGGGAACTACGAGAACTTGGAGTGGATGGAAATTGGACTGTAAAAGTTGGCAGAAACATTGCCAGTTTGAAACTTCCAGAGCATGACTACGTCGTCGTGCAAACTGTTCCGCATCCAGAATATAGTGACGTTGTTCTGAATGACATTGCGCTGTTTAAATTGGATCGGGATATTCAATTTGGACCGAGGGTCAAAGCCCTTCAAATAGCCCCAAAAGGATTGGATGAATCAAGTAACATTTTCAGTCAAAAATCTATGAAAATAAATAATGGTTATTTACAAAATTTATTACAAAAATTGTTGTTGATTTTATTAGAATATTCAGACAAAGCAGTGATTATTGGTTGGGGCACAACAGACAATCTCCAGGTGTCAGATAATTTGCAAAAGGCGAATTTCATGCTGAGAAGCGATAAAAGGTGTTTTGCTAACGACTCCGAAACAGAAACGCCCTGGGCTGAAGTGGGTGATTTGGCGGAGAGGTATTTATGTGTGGGAGGAGTTCTTGATGGAAAATTTAACCCAGTTGCTGGAGCAGGTGATTCTGGAGGTCCTGCCGTGTGCCGTGGAGAAGATGGCTATGGAATCCTTTGTGGGGTCACATCATTTGGAGCTGATGATGAAAACTGTACAACCTACCTTGACGAAGAGAATTGCAAACCAAGTGTGTATGCAGAAGTGGATTTTTATCATGACTGGATTGTCTCCGTTGCTGGAGAGCAGGATCCTAGTACTTTCCATAAAAAACAGCTTTACGGAGAAATTGTCCCTGCTGATAAATACGAGCATCAAGTGCATGTCACTTCAGCAGAAGGGAAATCTTGTGGAGGAACTCTTATTGCCTCAGATGCTGTGGTCACGGCTGCTCAATGCGTTGTGCCTGGAGATGGCTCAAATAAAACCTATACGCAGATAAAAGTGACAACGAGAGAGATTGGAGCAAAACCCATTGGAATCTGGAGGCTTTCCGTTCTTGATGGATTTAAAAGATTAGGTGGACCGGTAAATGTGACAGCTCAAAGATTTCGCGTTGTGAGGATGGATAATCTTTACAGGAATGATTTAGCCGTGTTGAGACTAAGGCAAAATATCACAATTCACCCCACCAAGTTTGCGATACTCCCGAGCAAAGGAGAGTTTCCAGTAAATCCTGCAATTGAACTAGCATTCCCAAGAAGTTCCAACTCGAGCCAGAGTCAACGATCTGAACTTCGTCAGCGTGAATTTAATATCTCAAGTCGTGCTGACTGTCAACGACGAATTGATCGGTTGTCAAAATTAGGAATTAATGTTCAAGTGGCTAAAAACATTTTGTGTGGAGTTGAAACGTTCTCTGGTGGTTCAACTTGTGATAGGGAATTGGGAGGAGGGCTAATTTGTGAAGGGACAGATGGGAAAAGTGTGTTGTGTGGAGTGCAGGTTTACCGCATTTGCGAATGGGCAGTTCCAAATGGATTCATTGACCTGGGTCAATATTCCGATTGGGTGGCAGACCGGGCAGATATACCTACAAACTCTGAAAATGTGACGAAAATGTGATGAGCATGAGAAAAGTCAGTTATGAAACCTGTGCGGAACGAGCATGAAAGTATGTGGAATTGCCATTAGAATGCCATGTTAGAATTTATTACTAAACTCATTAAAATTGCTGTATAATATAATTTGAAATAAATATTGTTAATTAAGAATAAATATAACATAATATGTAATGGAATATCCATACTCCGTTATAAATGATTACTTAATCACTCCGTTATCCCAGCAAAATCCAGAACACCTCGAGTACCGGCACATACTCCAATGGTAGATATAAGAGCAGTACTTTAGTACCAGCAAAGTAACCTTTTTATTTTAAATTTAAGTGGTGCATACAACAATCAAGGTTAGTGGCTATTCAAAAGTGAAAAAATAAAAGGCAAAAAATTTATTGACCCCGACGTGATTTGAACACGCAGCCTTCTGATCTGGAGTCAGACGCGCTACCGTTGCGCCACGGAGTCTTGTGTATTAATACATGAAGCACTAACTCAGACTGTCTTCAGCAGTGGCTATGCTTGCAGTGAAACAAAAAATAATGCAGTTACGCAGGGGTTTGCCTTGCGTAATGGTAATAAACACACTGGTGATGATGATGATGATGATTATGATGATACCGCAGAGGAACGGGAATCCTCTCAACGCTTTGAATAACTTGAAATAATGCCAATCAAGACCAGTATCAGTAGCACAGAGCCAGTTTGCTATGCAAACTTTCGTAGTTTTTTTGTACATATACATATACATATAGAAGTGAAATATAGTGATTATCGGGTTTAGGTATTCTGCATTAAAATCCCTGTCCAAATCTGTTTACTGGTGATATGTTTGCAAGCTGTTTAGTATGCCAAAGAATACCCAATGCATTTCCACTTTTCATGAAAGGTTTCGTTCATAATTGGCTTATCTACTTTACGCGTGTCTATGTCCTCTCACTCTTTCATATTCGTTCAACATAATATATCTCAATGTCAATGAATGAGTTTTGTGAAACAGACAGCGATTTGAAGGTTAGGGAACAAGTTGAGTGAGAGAGCTGAATGAATGAATGCAATCTCGTGCGCATGCACTCTGTTCCATTCATTAATAAAATCCTAAAACCATTTTGTCTGGACTGATGCCAACTGCTTTGAGCAAACAAACACATTTAAATTCCCTTTGGTTTTAAAAGAATAACATTTTATTTAGTTTTTATTAGTTAAATTACTAACTCTCAAACTCCTTACTAAATTGTACATGAAGTCTTCAACAGATTCGTGGTTTGTGAGAGTTTGTGGAGCTACTGCTAACGACGAGAGCGACCCCCAGTTGAAATAGGTTTCTTCATGAACGCCCAGTCAACCCGAATCGCATTTCCGAGCAACTCCACTCCATTCAATGCCTCCTTCGCGGAGACTGCATCTTTGAAGTTCTCGAACTCAACCAGAGCGTAGCCCTACCAAATCATAAAAAAATAACTCAATCAACAAATATTGTGACATTGACATAAAGCATAATTATTAATTACGTCATTTTTAACAAACATACTTTGAGAAAGCCAGTTCGATGCTCCAAATCCAACCGAATGCTCTTGATTTTCCCATACTCAGCAAACCGCTCTTGAACATCCTCCTCGTGTGCCTCCTCATGAATCCCAGTAACAATCACGATCCAACCCTCAGCAGCTAATTAATTGGAGAGCAAACAAATTAATTATTCATTACAACTCAGTTAACTAAATTATAAATATGATGACAACATTGAGGTTGAAGCTGAAGGAACTTACAACGCTGTGCCTGGACATCCAGCCCCTCACTCTCATCAGCTCTGGCAGTCCTCACGCTCTCAAAGTTATCCAGGAGAACCTCTCTTCCCGGTGGCTTATCGGTTGAAGCAAAACCCCTCCCTTTACGCTTCCGAGCTTGCTGCTTGAGCTTCCCAATATCAGCTGAAAGGATGCGAAAAAGACGTTGACAATGGACAAGGATAACATGCTAATTTAAATGCGATTTTTTAAATCTCACCTGATTCTTCGATAATCAACCGTTCCTCGCCTTCTTGATGACGGATGTCCAATTCTAAAATATCCCCCATTTTTAACGCCACCGTACAACCTTGAGATGAATAGTTAATTCACGTTTTTAACCAGGAGTTAAATTAGCAAGAGTTGACAACTCAATTCCTCATGAATGAAAAAAAAAACAGACGTTTTTGTTGATCTAAAGCCATTGCTCGCTCTACCAAAAATTCCCAGAGTTTGAACAAATGTAGACGGGAAATGTAAAACACAAAAATCTTCCTTTCCACATTCAGATTTCATTGTTCAAGATCATGATGATGGCGTGATGTGACATGCTAACAAATGAATTATGCATTTAATTACAAGCGCGTTGTTGCGCTAATGGCAGTTCTTTAGGAAAACATTTAATTATTACAAAACTTAATTGACAACTTATCAGGCTTAAATATGGAGTAGTAAGAATAAGAATAACATCATTCATCATTACATATCAAAAGTGAAAGACAAACGATTGAGTATTTGAGATCGGAGAGAAATTCTACATTCACAACATGTTCCATGGAACTCAATTAAGTTTTCTTATGAACCAGTTGCATTAACCAGTTATAATCATCACTTTCCGGTTCCATTTCGACTGGTTGTAAAACGGCATCTGTATGTGATGAAGAAGCTTGCTCCGGAGTATTCTCAATATTTTCTGGATCTTTTGGAGGAGCCGGAGGAGACTTGGGCTCTTGCTTATTTTTGACGGTATGAATTGGCATGGGTTTTGGTTGAAACAGACTTTCTTTCGTGTTCATCAGCGTAGAGCCACCTTGAAAGAAGGCCACCTTTCGTTGAAACCCGGTGGGGACGTTGTATTTGGTACTACGAAAGAAAGCAAAGGGTTGTTATTAGTTTATATTTTACACACATTATGATAAAAATGAGGAACTAGGCCAATGTAAAAGCTGCTGACTTACGTAATGGTATCAGCCGACTTTTCAGAACCTTGGGCACTAGATAAATGGGTAAGAGAATCATTGTTATCACTTGCCTTATCACTATCAAACAATACTCATGACGATTGTACATAAAAAATCCTTACCCAAACTGTTTGCGACCACAATTGCATTTGGATAATTCATATTTTAATTTGTCTCTCGCCACCTCAGCAGTTTTCAAATCCGACTGGAGTTGGGTTATCCCAGGAAGACCAGCCAACCTTGTTTCGCCTTCACCTCTCTTTTGTAACAACTCGTTTAACAAGGTACACTGCAGTCCACGATTGACCTAAATTACAGGATTGTTGTAATAATTGTAAGATGCTAAATAACAACTAGAACATTTTAAATTTACATTTACCCTTGACACATTTTGACCATCAAGAACTTCCACCATTCTACTGGTAGCCGATTCCTGGGGAGCTAACTGCACCGCCAACATTTGTAACTCGCTCTCAACCTCTTCCAAAGCTTTCTTTGCTCGTTCCAACTCAAACTCCGCATTATGCGCCCTGGTGCGATAGTGCTTTGAAGCATCTCGAAAATGATCCATCTCCGTCGACAAGTCACTGCATTGAGTTGCTCGAGTGATAAGCACTCCACGAGAAACTTTCTCACACATATCTTGATGTGACTTTAGCTCCTGTTCCAAAGCAACTTTCTCCACCATCAGCCTTTCAACTTGGTCCTGAGCAGAACTCAGCTTGGCAGTCATATCCTGATAAGCTTTCTGCTGATGCTGGAGCGCAACATTATTCGTCATAAGTTTTCCAACTTGGTCCTCAGCGACCTTGAGTCTGGCAAAGAGACCTTGTTGAGCTTCCAAATGCTGACGTTGTAATACTTCTTTACTCTTCCTAATCTTGTCAATTTGGTCCTCTGCAAACTTCAGTCGTCCACTCAGGTCTCGACATTGTTCATGTTCTTCAGCTAGTTTATTCATCGATGCTATGAGAGCCCGTTGATCCTCAATGTACCTGGTATGTTTTGTACAAGTTTCAGTTTGATTTGTGAGCTTCTTTTGCAAGTCTTCGGTTGTTGAAATCAGTTGCACATTGGTGCTCTGCAAGTCATTCAGCTGCGACTCAAGTTCCTCGTGTCTTTTATTGGCAGACTCCAATTCTAAAGTAATTGTAGCGATCGTTCTGTCTTTATGAGCCACTTGCTCTTCCGCAACTTGAACCCTATCCATCAAGCCTACCACTTCCGTGAGAACCTTTTCCTTAGCTTTGTCAAACCCATCTTGTTGAGCTTTCAGCTCTGCCTCCAAAAGTGCTTCCTTCGCCTTCAGTTGATTAACTTGATCTCGAGCAGTTTTAAGGTTTTCAACCAAATCCTCGCATTTTTGATGTTCAATGACGATCTGATTAAGCTTTTCAATTTGATCTTCAGCATTTCGACGCTCGATTTCTGTCTCTTTCTTCATCACAGTAAGCTCCTCTCTCATTTTCTGCATTACAAGTTCAGCATTGTCGTGGGCTGCTCGTAAGACTTCCAACTGTTCATCCACTGCTAGTTTGTCAGCCGTAAGCTTCTGTACTTCCTCTTGAGCAATATTTACGTTTACATAAAGTTGTTGACAGTTTCCATGTTCCTCAACCATCTTGTTTAGTTTTTGCAAATGTTCATTTGCCGTGGTCTTCTCTATTTTCAGTGTCTCCACCGTAGCTGCTAGTTCCGCCGTCAATTTTTCAGCTAACAACTCGGTTTTCTCAAAATCATTTTGCTTCATCCGTTGCTCGTCTATTTGCTTGGTTTGCTCCTCGCAAATTTTTATTTGAGTGCTCAGCTTTCCTTTCAGGTCTTCGTTTAATAAGATGAGCTTCAGATTACCATTTTCCAACTCTTTCAGTTGTTGGTGTTGAAGTTCCTCGTACTTTGATTTCTCCGATTTAACATTAGTCAATTCAGCAGTAACCATCTCCAACAGTTTCTCTTTGTTCAAAATTTGCTCCTCCGCAGCTAAAAGTTTATTCTTTAAATCAGTCAGTCGAGCTTTTTGTGCAGTTGTAAGCTCAACCTTCATTTCCTCAACTCTTGACTCAGCCTTCTTATTCTCATCTTGTTGAGCCTTGAGTTGTGCTTGTAATGAAATTTGATTTCCCGTTAGTTCTTCAACTTGGTCCTCCGCAACCCTAAGTTTGATAGCCAGGTTTCCATGCTCTTCTGCTTCCTTCCTCATTGCTGTTATCATGCATTGCTGCTCCTCACAAATTTTGACTTGATTTTCCAACTTCAGCTCCAACTCTTCGTTTGTTGAAAGCAGTTTCATATTAATCGTTTCCAAATCCAATAGCTGAGACTCCAGCTCTACGAATTTTTCTAGCTCCGTTTTGACAGACTCTAATTCACAACTAATATTCTGGATGAGTTCGTCCTTCTGAGCAGCTTGTGCTTCCTCAACTACCTCGCTCAAAGATGTAATCATAGAATGGTGTTTCTCAATCTGCTGAGTTTGAGTTGTAACTGCTTGTTCCAAGATTTCCTTGGCTGACATCAGTTTTGCAATCGCACTTCGCAACTCTTTAAGCTTTGGCTCCAGCTCTTGGTATCTATCTTTCAGAGTCTTGAATTCAGTAGTAACAGTCTCGATGAGTTCACCCTTCTTAAGACCTTGCTCTTCTGCTTCTTGAAGTCGAATTTTTAACTCTGATACTTCTGTAATAACTCTTGACTCAGCTTGATCAAGTGCATCTTGATACACCTTCAACTGCTGCTGTAATGTAAACTCGTTCGCCACGAGCTCTTCAACTTGGTTCTCAGCCAGTTTGAGCTTGGAAGCCAGATCCTGACATAGTTCATGGTCCTCAGCTTGCTTAGTTACAGATAATATCAAAGAGCGTTGCTCCTCTAGCTGTTTTACTTGCTCTTCACAAATTTCCGTTTGATGTCTGTGCTTCTTTTCCAAGTCTTCTTTGGCAGAAACCAGTATTTCAATAGTATTTTGCAATTCCCGTAGCTGTTGCTCTACTTCTTCGCTTTTCTCTTGGTGCATTTTGACACTATGCAATTCAGCAGTAATCGTCTGAATCACATTGTCTTTGTTCGCCACTGTCTCCTCGGCAGCTTGAAGTCTGTTCTTCAATGCCAACACTTCAGGTGATTCTGCAGCCAGTCGACGATTCATTTCCACTCGGGAAGCTTGCATTTGCCTCATCACGTCATTTTCCAACTCCTTCTTTTCAGTTTGCAGCGTTTCAATCTCAGCTTTCAGTTTTGGTATGATACGAACCTCATCTTGAAGTGTGGCGATCTCGGACTCTAGATAAGTTTTCATTTCTGAATATTCTACCCGATCGTCTTCGTTTGCTGTACGAAGTAAAGCATTGTTGAGCCGTAGCATTGGAGCTGGTGTCCCCTGTGGATCACTTTTTCGAGGAAACTGACAGTCTGGAGTTGTGGGAAGCTCTTTTTGTTCAATTATCACTTGCTGACCAACAAGGGAATTCTCGTACGGCGATTCTCGAATCGTTGATAATGGAAGTAAGCGCAAACCTTTCTCATCACCAGTATCACACGATTCTGTTTGCACTTCCTTATCAAGGCGGATTACATCAGAGTTTATAGACTCTCTAATTGACTTCAATGGGCTACGTAACGTCTTCACAAATTCATTTGCACTCATAAAACCTATAGGAAATAAAAGTTGAATATCTATAATTTCCCAATTTCAAAACTACAAATGTAACTACTTAATTAAATGCAATTAGATATATTCTTACCATCCTCTAATCCCAAAGAGTTCAATTTACTGCTAGACGAATACTTGTTTTTGTAATACGAGAACATTGACATAGGCTCTGGGTTTGAATGCCTAGTTTTGTCTGCTGAGCTCCGAAACATCGTTGGACACAGTGAGAGACGTCGCTAAAATTATAATTCAATCTAAGATTATGCAAACGAAATACCAGCTAGATGCTTAGAATACTTACGAATCAACAACAATTTTAGTTGGTTAAAACTTTACTTACATCAATGTTAGGGGCTCGCTGTGTGCTCTGCTCATCCCGAAACTCAAACGCCCGTTTCATATTTTCACATTGTCTTCGTAACACCAAAACTTCCTTATCTTTGGACTAAAGAATAACACAATACCAATTATCTCGGGAAACAAAACATGTCATAAAAACTAAAGAAGTATATTGTGGAGTAATATACATTAAGCAGCTCTTGCAATTCCTGCAGCTTCTTTTCATATTCTGATTTAGTGGAGCAAAGATTCTGCTTTGGTCGTATTTGAATCTTTTTCGCTTGTTTGGCGAACCTGTGTGATTTCATTTAAAATTGAATTATAACCCTCTCATATAATAATGGCAAGCACGAATATTATAAATGATTGCTAGGTTCAATACTTACTGGAGGGTAGATTTGGTTTCGTCCAAACTTGCAATAGTAACATTACAGACCATGGAAATGAAGGCTTCTCCGTTCAAAGAACTTTGTAATAATCGTGTGAGCTTGCTGTCACGAAAATTGATGAATCTTGACTTGGGCGGATTTCGGACCAAGCTTTGACACATTGCTTTAGCTAGCGATTGTTCAGTTGTGCTAGTTCTTCCCTGATGCGACTCCGTCACAGACGCCTGCTCACTGAGTTGCTTAATCAC